>CM031873.1:11654467-11667402 GCA_018697195.1 Certhia americana | reverse complement strand
TCACACACAGCTCACACACAATTCACACACAGCTCACACACAATTCACACACAGCTCACACAATTCACACATAATTCACACACAGCTCACACACAGCTCACACACAGCTCAAACACAAGGGTCCAGTACCTGAAGAAAAGGCGAAGGGATCTCATTTGTCCCAGGTCTACTCTGAAGACACCACACACCTGCTCGAGGGCAAACACCTTCTGCTGTTCATCCCATCTGGTGCTCTGCGTTTGCCCATTGTTCTCCTGGAACTGGGCACTGGTGTCCAGGCTGGAGGCAGAGCTGGTGGAGCAGGTCATGCGATTGTCACACGTGTCCCTGTGGGCAGAGCGTGGGGACAAAAACCCTGTCAGCCACGGGAGGCTGTGGGTACATGCAACAATCACAGATGCTCCATGTAAAAATACCTTTAGTCAGAGTTCTGAAACTGGCATTCATTCACCAACTAATTTATTTTTTATTTAAATTAATTCCCTACCATCCCAAAAAGTGTCCTGGTTTTGGCCTTTTCCTAAAGTTCTTGCGTGCAGAACCAGGGAGAGCCAAACCCATTCCTCAAAACACCAACTTTTGAGAAGGCAAAATGAAGAAGCTCAAGCAATGCCCTCAGTGTCCAGCTGAGCCACTCCACACCAGGATGGGGGCAGAAGGAATGAGCACATTCCAACAGCAGCGTGGACCTGGGATCCCATCAGGGGAATTCCCTCTTTGACCAGTAAGATCCAAAGATGTTTCCCCCGAACTTCAGTTTCTCGTTACACATCTGCAAGTGGACCTGCTAAGCCTGGATTCCTGTCTATAAACTCCAGACAAATGGTTTCCACCTGCAATCTTGAAACTTGGGAGAGTTAAGGATGGGGAAGTCACACCTGAGCTCTTCAACCCACTGCAAAGTAAAGAAAGTGAACCCAACCCTTCCCCAATCCACCCCAGATCTCCAGCTTTAAATGCAAACTGAGTTCAGACTCAAAAAGCTCCCCTATCCCAACCAGCCCCCATCCCAAAAGAAAAATATCGGTGCTTTGGGAATTAAGTGAATGTGAAACTGTGACCCCTTGGCTCGTAAAAAGGCCAATGCACGTGAACAATCTCGGCGAGGGCTCTGAATGGGCTCTGCTGTGAAATTGGGGTTTGCCAGACAAGGCCCGGAGCAGGTACAAAGCAGCCCCCTGCAAGGCCACTTTATGTGGTGTTTTCTAATCCTCTTATCCGACAATGTGGGCACTGAACGCTGGAAATCACACACTCAGCATGCACTTCACATCCCTGTGCCTCCCTCGCCTGGCTCCAGGGCCTCTTCCACTGGGACCAGCCCCGTGGGCAGCACCTCCCCAGGGCCAGGGCAGCGTTTTCCGAGGGCCAGGGCTCCACACAGCACAGTGAGCCGGGGGCACTCTTCATTCTTAACCCTGTTCCAAACTGGGACTCAGATCCCCCAGCTCCTTCCTGCTCCTGTGGCACTGTCTGGATGAGACTAAGGCTGGTGGACTCCAGCTGAAGGAGCAGCTTCGTGGTTCTCTGGGAAGTTCTGCTGCTCCATTTTTTGGAAAAAAAGCAGAACTCACACTCAGGCCATTCGGAGGATGAGGACTCAGAAGGAATGTGGCAACAGGCATCACACCCCACATCCAAACTCACTCCAGATTACACACCAGGATACCTTCGACCACAGGCACAGCTGTACACCATCCCCTGCCTTGGGGATTTCTCCGTGAAGATTGTACTGGTCTTTATGAAAAATCAAGAATTACTTTCTGATAAAATGGCAAAATATAACACTTTCTAAAATACTGAGTATCTAACATTAACACAAATGTAACAAGAGTTCTGGTACAAGACACTTGGGCCGGACTGCCTGCTAGGAGCAGCTGGTATTTATGGAGCAACACTTCATAACAGCCACAGCTGGTTACACAGGATTTTCCTGGAAGAGATGACTCAAACTAACTCAAAGACTAAGCAGAGGCTAAACCCATTTTCTAAAACTCTTGCAAAGATGAGCTGGTCAGTATGGCAAAAGGCTGGAGGATGGGTTGGTGTGAGGATCACACAGGTCCTGGGCACAGAGAACATGCCAGTTCTTCAAGAACATCATCTGAAATGAGCAGCAGAAAGGTGCAGAGAACTGCCAAGGAATGAGTTACCAGTAAAGCTGGACAGGATGGCTTTGATGCTGGGCACTCCATAGCTCCTCAGCACAGCAGGGCATTTCCAGCTGCAGTTCCCTGTGCTCCAAAACCCAAATTTACCCCCAGATGCAGCAGCAGCCAGCTGAGACCTGCGGGCAGGAGAGCCCAGGCACAGTCCTGGCACCGGGGGAACCTCCGGAAATGCTTCTCCAAGACAAATGTTTACAGTTTCCATCCAGCCACCGGTGACAAGCTCACACACGCATCCCACAGGCACGGGAGTGTCTTGTGTCAGGGGGTTCACCCTTTCCAGGCAGCGAGGAGCACCAGGGGTGAGCTGAGTGCCTCAGCCTGTGCAGCCTGGGGAAATTCCGACGTTCTCATTGAAGCAGGGGGTGAAATCTGAAAGAGACACCTGTGTCCTCCCTGCCCTTCGCAGGGCTCAATGGACAAAAAAAAATCACACTCAGGACAGATCAGAGACAGAACCACCTCGTGCTGGTGCTCACTGAGTCACCGGGGAAATTCGGAAAAAACCCGCACGGTGCCAAAAATTACTTTTTCCTGTACATACTGATTGAAAAAAACCAAAACAACTCTAGTCTCTGGATTACTTTTAAATTAATATTGAGATCATTCTGAGATCGGTAACAACAAGCAGTATGATCTCTGCTAACTTTGTGGGGTTTGGGGAATCCTCTAACCAGGCATTCAAGATAGACAAATGCAGGGAAAGAGTTTATTGTTTTATCAGACTATTCTATGTGTTGGATGAGGAATTTATCCCAGAGCACCCCCTAAAAGCAGGAGCTAAAGCATTGCAACGCAAATAGCTGGAGGAACATTCCAGAGAGACTTTGGGTTGTGGGATCCAGGAAAAACAGAGCACCAGCTAGGACACAGCACTGGTCAGCAAAACAACAAGTGCAGTGGGCCACGGGAATAAAAGGGACAGGGAAAAAAATCAAGGAGGATTAGAAAACTTGGGTCAGGAAACTCTGGGCCGTGTTCATATGTTCAGTTCAAGAAGGTCATGGAGGGGCTGGAGGGTGTTCAGGGAAGGGAATGGAGCTGAGGAAGGGGCTGGAGCACCAGGAGAGGCTGAGGGAGCTGGGAAAGGGGCTCAGCCTGCAGAAAAGGATGCTCAGGGGGGATCTTCTCATTCCCTGATGGAAGAGTGGAGCCAGCTGGGGGCCGGGCTCTGCTCCCAGGGAACAAGGGACGGGACAGAAGGAAACAGCCTCAAGTTGTGCCAGGGGAGGGCCAGGTTGGATATTGGGGAAAAATTCTTCATGGAAAGGGCTGTCAGATATTGCTACAGGCTTCCCAGGGCAATGGTGGAGTCCCTACCCCTGGAGGGACTCAACAACCCTGTGGATGTGACACTTGGGGACATGGGTCAGTGGTGGCCCTGGCAGTGCTGGGGGAACGATTTGACTCAATGATCCCTGAGTGCTTTTCCAACCCAAATGATTCTGTGACTCTGTGTTTCTGGGATTCTGTGGTTCCACTTCAGCCTTTTGCCCTCAGCCAAGTCCCACCACTCTTGTCTCTAAACACATCCCATTCCTGCTGGGGAGCAAGACCAGGGGCTGATGTATTTTCTCCACTCAACAATCAACTACAGCAGCCAACCATATCCACATTCCTCGAGCTTTTGTATCCCCAAGGAGCCACCATCCCCCTCCCACCCCATGGGACCTCTCCCACGCCCGGTTCTGAGGAGCTCAGACACTGCAGGTGAGACTCAACCTGCAGCAATGGGACCCAACTCACTGTTCCAAAGCCCTGCAACACACCTACAGAACACAGAGAGAGCGAAACCCAATTATTATTTCTGTTCCAGAGACCTGCCCTGATTACCTGGGAAGCCAATTTCAGCAACAAAGCCCTAATAACTCATTTTACGATGTGATGTGACAAATATAATTACGAGACAGAAAGCGGCTGAAGGCTGCAGCCATGATGTGGCAGTTACCCAAGCTGTCAGCGTGCACCAGCTGATTCCCAGAGAGCCTCCTGCCAGAGCCAAACCCTGCTGCTGGAGCTGGCTCTCCATCACCCTGCGCTAACACACGCTGTCACTAATAACAGCTCCCACAGCCCCGGCGTTCCTGCACGCCGGCTTGGGACCATCATTTACAGACAATGAGTATCATCATAATGTATGAGCATCCATGTAATGGGAATTACATGCCCCTTTTCCTCCCCAGGGGTTAGCGTTTCTCTGTTTCTCCACTATTCCCCACAGGCACTGACCTTCTGGGTTCCTCATCTTCCCAGTAAGGTGAAACAGCTCCTGGCAGCATCAGCTGCTGAGACAGACAGCTTCAAACAAATAATCCGCCAATGAAAGTTCAAAGCTATCCTGAAATGCCTAAAAATTTAGTGCAGTGGCTGTAAAGAGTGGGGTAATATTGAGTATCTGGAACCCAAATCCATTGTTCTGATAAAAAAGTGTCCTTGGCAATATACATATATTATAGACTGTGAAATGTGCTGATTTCAGTGACATGAAATACATGCAAAGGAACCAGTTGGCAATTTAGGATTAAAAAAGAGGTGTTGAAATGCTTGCTCTGCAGACCCGGGCTGGAAAGACACTCACAGGACAGCACCAGACTTCCCAAAGAGCCAGCCACAGACAGGGAAATGCTCCTGTCACACTCTGACCAGCACAGGTGAGTAACCTGGTTGAGAATTGTGTTTAATCCACCCTTTGGCTGAAAACATTTGGAACTTGAAGTTTCTGTGCCTGAGAGAGCCTGAACAGAAGCGATTTCCACTGACCATGGTGACCAGGGAACAAGGTGATGGATAGCCTGGAATTAGAAAGCCTAACCAGGATTTCTAAAATTAAATGTCAAAACATCCTCATGTGGAAGAATTTCTATATATCTGCAAACATGTGGGAAACAAATCTAACAATTCCTTCTATTTGTTGGGGAAACCTGGGAAAAACTGCTCAGGCTGTTACGGTACAAAGTACACGGATGTCAACATGGACTTTCCAAGAGCTTGTTCCACAGGCTTTCCATTGATCTGTTTGCTTTCAAAACATAAATTTCCCCACGTTGAACTGCACTAAATGCTATTTAGTAGCTAATTAACTTTCTGTGCTGAAAACCGCCTGTAATTGCACTTCTTTCACCTTTTTGAGCCCGTGTCCCCCGGGGAAGCCAAGCTGTCCTACGGCATTTGTTCTGCTCATTTCTATCTCGCAGGCACAAGTTCCTCCCTGACACCGGGCTGCCAATCACAGCGGCAGAGGTCACTGGAGACCAAATTAGGAACACTCTGCCTCTGACAAACTTGCTTGGCTTAGCTTGTTGTAAAGGGAAAATAAACAGTTACGAAAAATAATTGTATCCTTTCAAGCCGGGCACCGGGAAGCAGATCCAAGCGCTTGTCCCAGTCAGCGCATTGTTGTGAGTCACTCCTCGCATTCCTGTTATTAACAATATCCACGGAACAGGCTGTTTACATCTGGAAAAGCGCTGCAGTCCCTCCCTCACCTCACCTCGGACCGAGCAGAGGGTCCGTGGCCCACGGGCCGTGCTCAGAGGCTCCACAGGCACCCTCTGACCTTGGGCTCAAACAGCAAGTTCACCGTCAGGGCCGAGGCTGGGAATTCACATCAGCCTGACAAACAAACGGCTGTAACACGGCGAGGGACTCGCGGAAACCCGATTATGCAGCTTTGCCTTCTGACGGGCGTAATTGGTTTGTCCTTGAGAAATAAAGATCAAACCGATTTGTTCTGCTTTACGGGGCGATTGCAATCCCTGTTCCCAGCACTTCCCAGAGACCTGGCAGAGGTGGAGCACGGATCTCCATCATCCCAGACACCGGTGACAGCGGCGGCCAGCGGGGACCCACCAGCCTGCCCCGTGCCCAAAAGGGGTGAAAGCCTCACCACACTGGGAGCTTTGTTGCTCCTCATTCATCCCTCCAAGCCCTCGAGGCTGGAGGGGAAGCTGAGCCAATCCAGCCAGCAAGGGGGTATTGGAAAAAGAGCCCCGCGGCCTCCGGAGGGGTCCCCCCAGCGCTGCGAGTGGAGGTAAAAGGAAAACAAAACAAACCCAGAGTTCTCGAGTTAATTATCTCGAATGTAAATGGGAAAGGCAAAAAAATAAAGCAGAAGTTTGTAGTGAACTAATGGGTGTTTTTAATCTCTTTTCCCCAAAGTCTGGAATGTGATACGCATCTACCTCCAGCTAGGAGGCAAACAAACTGCTTTCACAGCTGACACTTCCACACAGGTGTAGCTGCTCAGGTAAACCCAAGTGAGGCTTTTGTGTTTTTTCTCTGTGACTTCTTGTTGTAGGGAGAGGGAGGGGGCAGAATGAGCAGTTTGATGCTTAGGAATAAAACACACACAGCTCCGAGCAGCCAAACTCAACAAATCACTTAAGAGCCGAGCGGACACTGCTCAAGGATGCAAATGTTACCTTCAATTTAAGGGAGGAAAACGTTCCAGGAGCTCAGTGGCGAATTTTTTACAGTCCATACGGAGAAGGGGCACCTCATGCCTGGGCTTACATTCATTAATAAATCAATCGAAATGCAACACTTTAAAAAAAAAAAAAAAAATCCTTAGATGGAAAAAGTGATTTCTCAGCAAAGCCCGAAAAAGAATGTTTGCTTTTCAGCCCATTCCAGCCTGGAGAAGGAGACCTTTCTTCCCCATGTTTATTTTATTTTTAAAATCAATGGATTACTTTGCTTTTTCTCCTTTCAGTTCAATCCATGCAAAAATAAAATTCTCCCCTAATTATGCTAATTATAATCAAGCCTTCAAACCGCTGCTCCCTTGAAAGACCTGCCGATTACCTTTGTTCTTATATTCCTGGCTCTAAGCAGTGAACTGGGAATTTCAGGGGGACATTTTAGTGGCAAAGTTAACCAACTCCCCGGACTCTGCTGCTGCCCCAGCGTGAGCTGAGCCAACACCACCCAGGGAGGATTTCACTGTTTCCACAAGACAATGCGGATTTCCCAAGGGAAGAGCTTGCTTCAAGTAGCAGAAAAGGGAGAGGAAAGAGGAGCGCTGCCTAAAAGCATGTTCCAGAGTTATTGTAAATGCCTAATGCTGGGATAATTGCGAGGCCCGAGCCAAGGAGACAGAGGCCGTGCAGATTTATTTGCATATACTGCGGTGCTTTGGAGGGGACTTGCTCTTTATTTTGATTCACTTAACGCAATTCTTCCCTCACAAAGCTGTGGATACCTGCCAGTGCCATTCATCTCTGCCCTCCATTCAGATTTCTGGGCGTTGCGATTTTATAAATAAATAACAGAAGAAATGCAAGAATATCCAGGGAAAAGGTGAAAGCGGCCCTGGGGAGAAGGACTGGGGGGTGCTGGTGGGTGAGAGCTGGTGATGCCCCAGCCGGGTGTGCTGGGACCGAACCCCCCTGAGCTGGGCTGACCCCCAGGGTGGGCAGCAGGGGAGGGGGGATTGTGCCCCTCTGCCCACAGGTGAGCCCTGGGCAGGGCACAGCAGGGACCTGGAGCTGCTGCAGAGCCCAGAGGAGGCTCCAGGATGAGCAGAGGATGGAGCAGCTCTGCTGGCAGCAAAGGCTGGCACAGCTGCCATTGTCCAGCCTGGCCAGGAGAAGCTTTGGGCTGAGCCCACTGTGGCCTTGCAGGGCCTGAAGGAGCTGCAGGAAACCTGGAGAGAGACAATTGACAAGGGCTGGAGGGACAGGACAGGGGGTTGGTTTCAAGATGAGAGTAGATTTAGGTCAGATATTAGGAAGAAATCCTTCCCTGTGAGGATGGGCAGGCCCTGGCACAGAGTGCCCAGAGCAGCTGTGACTGCCCCTGGATCCATGGCAGTGCCCAAGGCCAGGCTGGACGGGGCTTGGAGCAGCCTGGCACAGTGGAAGGTGTCCCTGCCATGGCAGGGGTGGCACTGGATGAACTTTAATGTCGCTTTGCACCCAAACCGCTGCACGGCTCCGGATCTCCCGCCTCGGCCGCGCTGAGGGGAGGGGGGGGGCAGCACCGGAGGGTCCCGGGGGGCAGCGCCGGGCACAGTGCGCCCCCTGGCGGCCCCGCCGCGACACAGGCCCCGGCTCCGGTCACGGCCACGGCCACGGTCACGGTCAGGGTCAGAATCAGGGTCATTGTCACGGTCATTGTCACGGTCAGGGTCATTGTCACGGCCACGGCCACGGTCAGGGTCAGAATCATGGTCACGGCCACAGTCATCACTACGGCCACGGCTGCAGCCACAGTCATGGTCATGGGCCACAGGCCGCGGTCAGGGTCATTGTCACGGTCATGGCCACGGTCAGGGACAGAATCAGGGTCACTGTCACGGTCATGGCCACGGTCAGGGTCATTGTCATGGTCATGGCCACAGTCATCACTACGGCCATGGCTGCAGCCACAGTCATGGTCCACAGGCTGCGGTCATGGCTCTGGCCACACGGTCATGGGCCATGGCCACTGCCCACGGCCACGGCCACAGGCATCGGACATCGTCATGGCTGCAGGCACCGGTCACGGCCACGGCCATGGTCACGGTCATGGGCAACAGTCAGGGTCATGGTCACGATCACGGGCCTCAGTCAGGGTCATGGGACACAGTCAGGGTCATGGTCACGGACCACGGTCATCACTACAGCCACGGCTGCGGCCACAATCACGGGCCACAGTCATGGTCACGGTCACAGTTTCACGGCTCTGGCCACAGTCATGGTCACGGGCCACAGCCACTGCCCACGGCCACAGGCACCGGCCACAGTCATGGCTGCAGACCCCGGTCATGGTCACAGGCAATGGTCACAGTCACAGGCACTTGCCATGGTATTGACCCACAGTCACCGGCCACAAAAAACGCCACAGCAGCCACAATCCCCGGCTCCACAGAAAGCCACGATGGCCCTGCCCGTGGAGCCGTGCCCAAAGCAGCAGTTCCAGCCTTGCCCGCTGTCCTGAGCACACCTGAACAATGGCCGGTGCCCCAGAGGCCTGGAGGGCAGAGGGGACCCTCCCTGTCCCCTCCTGGCTCTGCTGCCTGGCCCTGGGATCTCCCTCCTGGGGACCACCCTCCCCGACATCCCAAATAAAAAAGCTTCCTGGACCCCCTTAGCCGCAATTCCCGATCCCAAGTTAGCTGTCACTATTTTCTTCCAAGGAAATCTGGCAGCAACCCAACAGAGGGAAGAAACAAACCTGCTATAATTAATGTTCTTGCTGTTCAAATATTTATATAAAGCAAGATAGAGCCGTATGCCTCTGCAATCTCTTGGATCTGTCCAACCTTCTCAGCTTTGCAGCCGGGAACAACTTCAATTGATTACACAGTGCTGCTGATGGCTCAGGCCAGCTCCCCTTCCCAGTGCCCGGCTCCACACAGACCACCCCTGCCTTAGGGAAGCTTCCAGTGACCCCACAATGCAAACAGAAAGGATAAAGAACTATCCTTCTGATGGAAGAAGGATTTGTGGATGTTTTTTCCTGTGCATGGGTTTGGGTACAAATGGAATTAGGAGCTTTGCTGTCTTACATCATAAGTGGCACCAGTTCAGACAAGTCCTGGGGAATTAAAGCCTGGACCAGGTAACCCCCTCACTCCTCCACAGGGCTGAAATCATTCAAATCTGAGATGCTGCAAGAAGTTTTTAAGGAGATTTTAAAGTCTGTGATGAATTCCCCTGGTTCCAATATAATCACTTCTGTTACAACAGCGATGAATTCCCAATCTCTTGATGACTCCAGAGCTCCTGCCAGTTCACACTAATTTCAGCTCATTTCCCTTACAATTTTGTCTCCTGTTTTTGCTGCAGAGGTCGGAACGGCTCTCAGCCCTTCAGGTGAGCTGCCAAAACAAGATGATGCAATGCCTGCACTACTCCCACCCGCTCCCAGAGCAACTCATTTACTGATGAGCTCCTGGGAAGCAGCTTAACAAGAGGATGTGCAACACATCTGTAAAAATTGCATCAGCTGCGACGCCAAAGGAGTTTTTTGCCCGTGCTGTGAGCTTTGCCTGGGCTGTGATCGATCTGCCATATGAATTCAGGTCTGCTGAAGAACATGAGAACTCACCATCATCCAGCTCCATTATGACAGTGTTTCGTTATTTTTATTACTGGCTGCTAAAACGATCGATGTCTCATGAAAGATGTTTCCTCCCTGCATTGATTCCACCTTGACCATGTCACTTCTGCCCGTCCTTTCCAGCCTGAGCTGTGGGAGCACTGCTGGCCTCTGTCCCAGCACCTGTGGGGCTGCTCCTGGAGCTCCAGCCTCTGGCCAGATGTTGCCCCAAGCTCCACTGATACAATTCCAACACTGAAGCTCCTCAGTGCAAATTTTGACTGTATTGGCCAAAATCCCAAGGTGAAGTGAGTGAAGGAACCAACGCCAGTGTTCGTATCTCCTCCTCAGCACTGTTGTGGTGCTTGTCAGGTATCAGCAATCGCAGCTGAGGAGGGAAAAGCCTCCAGCAGCCCAAACACCCACGAAAGCTCCTGTTATCCAGGGATCACTCTGGCACAGACAAACCCCCACCCCAAACAAAACCCCACTCACAGAGCACTAAGTGCTTCCACAACTGACTGTATAGATCTGATGTCATGGTCAGTTCAATAACTCCAGCAGCATCAGTGGAAGGACATTACAGAGGTGTCAGAAGCTGTTTGGTTGCCTGGATGTAACAAAAGCCTTTCAGTTTCAATCTTCTGATAGGGAAAATGGAAGCAGAGGAATTTCCCAGGGCAGCAGTGAGCCAGAGCTGGGCACAGAGAGCAGCTGCCCTGAACTCGTGTCCTTCAGGCCACAAGGCAAAAGTTTCCTGACAGCCAACAAACAACGGGGACAGGGGAGGGAAGAGACAGAATGGAATGATTTCATACCCAGAATCCCTCCTTTTCCACAGCAACACAGGCCCTGATAAAGCTGCCATCAATGCAGGCATTCCCCACACCAGCTGCCTCCTGTTTAAGGGGTCCCCAAAGTTAAGAAGGACACAAACCCCAGGACAGTGAGGCCACCTTTCCCTGAGGGCTGAGGGCACCCTGCAGCAGTGTGCCAGGCTGGTCTGAAGAGAGAAGCAAGAGTGTGCATGCTGGTGCTGGGACACTCCCATTGCTCCCAGCCCAAGAATTGTGTAAATGGGAGGAGGATGCATCGATCGCTGCATGGGACCCCTGGCAGCCTGTCAAACTGAGAAGCAGAGGCAAAAAAAACAATGGATATGTTTTTATTTCCTTATGTTCTACCAGGCGAGTTGGTGACTTACAACTGACACTCGCTGTGCAACTCCAGGGCTCCCCAGCCCACCTCCCTCCCTCCTCCCCATCTTCTTCCTGCACACACTGTGGGGTCTGTGGCTCCCTCACACCCAGGTGGCCAGGCCACCTCCTCAGGGACACTCCAGGAGCTAGATGGGACTTGTGACTCCTGGTCACACACACAAATTCTGTCAAGCAGCTCGCCAAGCTCCTGATCTCATCTGGTCCAAGTGTACCTGTCAATTCCAATTCTTCCAGAGTGACCCGTTCTCCATTTCTGAGGATATCTAATCACACAAGGAGCTGGCTGGACTGAAATGCAGCATGTTGCTTCAGCTCCTGCAATAACCACAGGGAAGAGCAGAGCTGTCTTTGCAGCAACTCCCCAGTGCAGAGGGAAACAACCAGAAACAGTCATTCCTCCTGGCAGAGAGGAGGTGGTGACTGGGAGGTGGGGAGGGAAGAGAGCTCAAACAATCTGCCAGCAGCACAAACTTTGTTCCCACTCCAATTCTGGCTCCGAGGGGAAGCAGCCAGCAGAAAAACCCAAACCAAAACAAACCCTTAAAAAACAAGGAAGCTGTTCCCGTGTTTGTAGTGACTTCTGAAACTGCATCTCTCGTCCCCCAAAATGCTGAGATGAAAGCAGGAAATACGAGATGCTTTTTGACCAGACTTTTGCAAAGGATTCTATGCAAAATCTCCCACTCAACAGCTTGTAAGATCCTGCAGATTCCATGGAAGGCGGCTCAATGGGGAAGAACAAACTGGCACCAAAAATGCACACACTGGACAAAACCTTTTCAAGTCAAAAGTCCCAAACAACAAAAGCTCTGTTTTATTAATCTGCTGCCAATTATGAGTGTCATGTGCACTGTGTGAGGCTTCAGACTGGCACTACAGGAGTTAAAAAAGAAGAAAAAAAAAGCAAAACCAAGAAGGCCCCTGAGCTGTGTGTGCAGAGCCGGCTCAGCCTGGCTGGAGCTGTCTGGGCTCCAGCAGCAGTGAGGAAAAGCCGGCAGAGGGCAGGGAAATGCCGCAGGAATTCACAGACAAGGCAGAGAAGATGCAATAAACCCGATTTCCTTCCTTTCCTGACCCTATTTGCAGCTCAGAGCACAAGTGTTGCAGCACAGTTAAACCACAAGACTCCTGACTCACTGCACGCTGCCTGGGACCCTCCTGCACCAGCTCCTTGTGGGAGCATTCCAAACCCACAGCATTCCTGGGACAGCACGTGGGCTGTGGCCCATGCCAGGACTGGGGTTTCCCCAGGATGAGCTCAGCCTCCTGGTTTTCAGCAGCCAGGATGTTATTCCCAGCGTGTCCCAAGCTCTTCCCACTTCCAACCCCTACAGTGGGGTAATAACACATTTTTGAGCCCTGAGCTTCACAATCCCTCTATGAGGACACAAGATGACAGGCTATGCACATTTCACTCGTGGTCATTGGCATTTTTCTCACCCATTGGTCTGGCAAAGGCTGGACTTTATTACTTGGGATGGGATGGGATGGGATGGGATGGGATGGGATGGGATGGGATGGGATG
>CM031873.1:11643943-11654457 GCA_018697195.1 Certhia americana | reverse complement strand
GATGGGATGGGATGGGATGGGATGGGATGGGATGGGATGGGATGGGACAGTCACCACTCATCCCTCTGCACAGGTGCTGCAGAGCTCAAGCCCAGCAAACCCTGGGCACATCCTGAATGCAAAGCTGATATAAAGTCTGACATCACCTGGCAGAAGGGTTTTAAAACACCCAGAGAGAATTGAATCCATTAGAATACTTCCTCACAAACCTCGTTCTTACTGGCATTCTCCGAGCTTGAGATTAGCCCGTGAAAGAGAGGCAAAATCTCTTCAACTGTCAGGGCAGCCTGTGCATTGCTGACACGCACAAAAATGAGAATTCATTTCTCCTCATGTCAGGTGTAGTTTTGAAATTGAGTTGTAGCCTAAAAATCAGTCTCATGGTGCTTCAGGAGTACATCCATCCTCCCTGAGATGGACACGAGTAACACACCAACAGGGCAGGGCCCAGAAATCAGAACCACTGGCTATGGAATCTGGGAGCTGTTCAGGTGTCCTCCTGCTCATTATTCCCTTGCCAAGGTGCCCTCTTTCCCTGAGTGGAGCTTACTGCAGGTGGCACTGAGAAGCACTACCTGAAATACCCAGGTTGGACATGCCAGAGTTAGTATTTATCTGTTTGAAGTGGCAGCACGTTCTGAACAGCAGCAAAGCAAGCTCCCACACGCAGGTTTCGTGTCAACACAGGGCCCAGAGAGGTGCCCACGGCTCAGGAAGTCAGCTGGGCCCTTTGATGTGGCTCTGCACGAGAAGCAACAAGCTCAGATCCTCAGCAGAGCCAATTAGGCCAACAAAGGAACTGTTTCATTTAGCAATGCTGCTTCCAGGGCTCAAGACAGTTCACCTGAAAGAACATACACAGCCCTGGATGTTTGGGTTCACTGAGCAGAAGCAGAACTGGCTGTCAATTTCCTGTAAATCCCATGAGTTTGAAGCAAGACAGGACATCGAGCTCAATGCCACTGCGAAGTTTCTCAACTTCCTCCAGCATCTCCAAGCTCAGCACCCAGAAACCAGAGAAAGGATGCACTCACCTGCTTTCACTGTCCAGGAACACGGAGCTGCTGCTTTTCCCCAGGGCTTCACTGATGGGAGAGAGGCAGAAGGGGGAAGAGAAGGCATCAGAATCAGAGTCAAAAGTGCTGTCCCTGCTCACATCGTCAGCAGACAGCTCCAAGGAGCCCTCGTCCTCCCTGCAGTCCAGGCCCTCCTCCGTGCCCTCCGACCTGTTGTGCTCCTCCTGGGAGCTGACTGTGGAGAGGGTCTGCGACAGCTTCTCCCCTTCCGAGGGGGCCCCGTCCCTCACGAGCTGTGACACCGTGAGGATCTCGTCCCCCCTGAGGGTCGGTCTCTGCTCCGGGGGGGACGCGGGCCGGCCGCTGCCCAAGCCCTGGGCGTGGCGGCCGCGTTTTCGGGGCGCTTTGCGCACGGGGGAGCTCTCGGGGGTGATGTAGCGCAGGGCTTCCTCATCCTGCCGCTGGATGCGGGAGTTGGGCACCCAGGCCAGGATCAGCGTGGTTCCCAGGAGCTCGTCCTTCTCCGTGTACAGGCACAGATAGCCTGAGAGAGAGCACAGGAGCACCAGCTGTCACACGCAGTCCTTCCAAGGGGAATGCATAACCCTGAAATTTGCCCTTCCCCATCTCTCCATCCCCGGAAATGTTCAAGGCCGAGCTGGATGGGGCTCTGAGCAGCCTGGTTTGGTGAAAGGTGCTCCTGCCCATGGTCCTCCCTTTCCCTTTTCAGGATCTTTAAGGAGGATCTTTTTTCAGGATCTTTCAGGGACCTTAAAGATCCCTCCTAAACCCAAACTATTCTGTTATTCCTGACACTTCCCTACCACTACACATGGGCAAAACGAACTCTTTTATTTAGCAGGACAGAATTCTGTCAAAGGAATTGTGGACTGCTCAGCATTATTCAGTATTTGCAAATCATTTCAAGTCTGCGTGTGACTTTTGAACAGTCTGAATTCCCTCTGGCCTAATTGAACAGAGAAATGACATGCAAAAACTTGGACTTCCTGGACAGATTTACTAATCAAGAGTAAATTATAAAATACGTTTCCACATGAAAAAGTTCTACTGTTTCTTAGTTAAACAATTTCAAGTGCCAGCTGAACACTGATTTCTCAAGAGTGTTTACCTTACTGTAGCTAAAGGACTGCAGTTTTTATGAGAAGTCAATGGAAAAAGAAGTCACCCACACCAAAAGTAAAGCAAGGGTCAGTGTTTAGAGAATAATTCGTTTTGTGAAGCTAAGCCAAGAGCCACAGGTCTTTGATGAGAACATGAAAGAGCACAGGAACAGATGAGAATAAAAGGACAGAGCAGGATTTATCCTCATTTACTCCAGTAAATGTGGCATGCTGCCACAATGAGGCTTTTTGGATTTTCCCTTTACCAGTGGTCACCGAGGCCACCCCAGCAATGAGAGTTACAAGAGGATATTTGGGTTTCCTGAACAATTCATGGACGTGAACGAGCAACAGAAGTTACTGTCCTCACATGGCAACTTCTGACTGCACAAAAGGACTTGCTAAACCCAGTAAATCCATGCTGGACCAGAAGAGAAAGGAACAATATCACTAATCTTGTTACTAAAAGAAGAGCTGATAGATCAGCTTGGGGATGGCTTTCCTAAGTCTTCCACAAAACCACCCTGCCCTGTCCCCCACTGGCACCTCTTCATTTCTTAGAGCCCCAGGTGCAGAACTTGATAGAAGCAACACCCAGGAGAGAGAAAAAGAGAGAATGAGCAATGTCTGCAGCACTCCATCACCTGGATGGTGCTCCCCGATGCCCTGCAGCAGCTCAGAGGGGTGGACACAGACATTGTTCTTGGAGTAGATGATCTCCCCATCGAGCACGGAGGAGGAACCGCCGCCGGGAGTCAGGGTCAGGAGGTCGGACGCTTTGGAAGAGGCTCGACGGAGGAGTCGCCCCAGAGACATCGCCAGGGAAATGTTTCCATCATCTGTCAGCTCTAGTCAGGAGCCAAATTCAGAAGATCTGCCAAGAAGGAGGTAAAAAATAGTGTGAGAACCAAAATAACGCCAGCACAGCACGTGCCACCCACCGTCTGAGGACAAGTGTCCCATCAATCCACACCTCAAGCAGGAGCCCACAAACGCTGTGGATCTGTAACATCACCTTCATGCTTCAAAGGTGCTCAAGCACAGAATCCCAGGATGTTTTTTCTCTGCAATGAAGAAAGCTGAAGGCAGCAAAGCCCCACATGTTCAAAGTCACTGTGGGGAGGAGGCAGAACAGCAATGCTGGTCACTGAAATCCTCCACTGAGGGAACAGCTCAGCGTGGGGACCTGCCCCATGTGTCACTCACCCGGGGATGTCACAGAGCCAGAGCTGATCCCAGAGGTTCCTTCAGCACGGAAATGGCTGAGACCACAGCACTGAACCCCACAGCACAGTGGGGCTGCTGCTCCAGCCACAGCATCTCCAAAAACAACATCAACCAAATCCACTTCATCTCGTGCTTGCCGTTTCTGTGTGTTTGAGGTTTTCGGGGCCGGGATTTTTTTCTGTGAGTTTGTTTTCAGGTTTGGTTTGGGTTCTTTTGAGCAGTGATGGTTAAATAGAGCCTTGCCACAGATAAGGCTCAAAAGCCCCCTGTTCACCGAGGAGGGCAGAGGCTGGACACAGAGTGTGGCACACCAACTCAAGGCAAACATTTCACCCATCCAATTCCACAGAACCGTGGGCACAATCCCCAGCTCACCCCCAAAGAGGCTCTGTGCTCAAATGAGATGTGCTGCTTGCTGGGGCTGATGATGAGGAGCTCTGCAGTGAGCCCAGAGGGGTCACCCAGGCTATAAAGCATTCAGCAGAGGACCAGGATCTGTTGGAAGAGCAGCAGGGTCTCACACAAAGCAACCCCAGTGCAGAGCAGGCTCCCTGCAGCCATCCCCAGCTGGGAAGCACCAGAACCACGGCAGGTCCCGTTCTGCCAAAGCCACAGGAGAAGAGGAAACTCCTGCTTTTGTTCCTTTGTGTTTACACGGCCCAGCTTGCTGTGAACAGGCCAGTGTGACCCAGCACACTCCACACTCAGACACACTCCCAGGCCTGGGCAGAGCTCAGCCCGGGGTGTTCCTGGGGACCAGTCCCATGCTGGGCTGCAGGGCATGGCCTCGAGAGCCAGAGAGGAAAGTAAAGCAGACAGACCCCGGCCTGGGGCATCCTCTGAGGAAATATTTAAGGGCCTAAACAAGCACTGCCTGATGTTGAAGAGCTCTGATTTCCTTGATCTGGTTTTGACAGCAGATCCAGCCAGCCCAGGAGGGCAAAAGGCAGAAATGGCAAAGGGGCATTTCCCAAAGGGCAGAGTGAGGGCTGCAGGGAGGGCAAATAGCTGTCCTGCCTCTGAAAGATTGGTACATGCAGAAGACTGCAGATCAGACTGCCAAGCTGTTGACAGAGCCTTCATCAAAGGACAAACTCTTGGTTTAACTGGCAATTGCCACATTTGTCAGCTCGACTCACAGCAGAGGCAGTTTCTGTGTTTCAGCCTTGGCTGGAACTTGATGGAGAAACCTCAGCCCTGCTCTGTACCAGCAAGTGCTCAGGATAAGAGAATCACTTTGCAGGTGCTGCACACTCCTGTCTCCTTCTAGCACCAGGCACATGTATCCTCATGTCTCAGCCCCAAAACCCAAACAGCAGTCGAGCCCTAAGCTCATTCTTGTCCACAGTGCCAAAATCCACAGTTTCAGGCTCTGGGTTACACCTGGCAGAAAGTCATTTGCCTCGACCACATTTAAGGAGCAAATCACCTTTCCTCTCATTGCACCCTGCAAGAACAGACAGTAAACTCTGGGGCAACTTCTCCTTCCCCACGCTGAGTTACAACATGCTGTTTCCAAACAGGGCCAGGGGAGGCAGGGGCAGATGTGGGGCCACCTGGATGGAGATCTGGGCCTCCAGAACACCTGGGCAAGGTCACCTGTCAGCACAGCACTGGCTACAGCAGCACAGACCTTTCTCCAAGCCAGCAACTTCCTCAGAACCCCAAAAATCAGTGGAAGGAGGAGGAAGGAGGAGGAAGGAGGCATCAGCTGGCTGCTGCTGCTGGCCAGGGAGTGCTTCCTCAGGAAACACACAGGGACAGGAGCTGGAGAGGCACAGGAGAAACCAGAGGTCGTGTGATGTCCTGCTGCAGCTCTCTGGGTGCTCCCAGCAAATCAGGGAAGGGTCAGGACATCTTTGCCAACAGAGGCACCACTTAATGAGCCTCCACCAGGCACAGAAAGAACAAAGCACCAGGTAAAGATCAAAAGCTGCTCCCTGGAAAGCCAGGGGAATTTAAAGGGGAATCTTGCTTTGATCCTGCAGAACAGTTGTTGTTCAGCACTGCCTGCATGTGCAGGTGGATGGCGCTGCAGGTACACACAGGGCTGGGAAGAGGAAACAACAAAAAAAGACAAAAGGTTTGGAATACCCTGTCCTGCCAGCTCAGAAACTCAGTCTGTTGGACTTGTCTTGCTGAAGAGCTACAAGAGAAATCAGAGACCACTGCAGTGCTGCAGACAGTAGCCAGACACGTTGGGATATATAAATATCACCAGGAAACTCAATCCTTTCACTGTTCTCACAGGCCAGGGAATTCTTTGTAGCTTTGGTTGCAGGATTAATGAAAAACAGATGCAAGTCACAGGACAGTTTCAGGGAGTGTGACAAGAGTTATCTGGGCCAGGGAAAGAGATTGCCAAGGGAAGATAAAAGGGAGGGAAATGTATTAAAAGTCTTCACACATGGGAACTGTCACTGCCAAAGAAAGGAAGAGCTGTCGATGAAGGATGGGAGAAGTTGTAAGGCAGTTGAACTGTGGCAAGGAATACCTAGTTTTGTCATTCTAGTCGCTGGGACAACTGTGCACCAGAGCAGGGAACCTCAAGGGGCCATTTACATTGCTGAGGTTTCAAAGGCCACAGAAATAAATACCCAGTCAGTCCCAGTGGGGACCAGATGGTGGACTGGATCTCTGAAGGTCATCTAATCTACTGGTACAACCACAAAAATCCCTGAAACTCGGCTTGGGAAAGTGCTCCTCCTTCCTAAAAGACAGGAGCTCATACAATACAAAGCAGCAAAAACCAGAGACCAGATCTGCAGGGTTTGCTCTATTCTCAGCCCTTTTCCACGTGGGGCAACATCTGCACACACAATCCGTGGGGCCTGGGTCGTGGGGAGAGGCAGGAACTGCTGCTGCCTCTTGTGTGCACTTGGGAAAGCAGCAGGAACTGTCCCACGGCTCAGGCAGCAGTAAATCAGCACCATTCAAACATATTTTTCATATTAATTTTGTATTTATCTGCTGATCTGAAGGGATTCTTCTCAGTGTGGCAGAGCCAGCTCAGCTCCCCAGAAGCTGAAGCACTGCGTTAGCTGATAAGCTCTTGCTGAGTGCCAATATTTATTAAGCACACACACATTTTCTTCTCCCACACATCAACTGTTGCCACTAAAAATCTTCGCTCCAGCTCCCGTGTCTGTTCACACAGCCCTGGCTGCTCTCCCAGTCGGTGCCAGCACTTCTCAGCTTCACGAGTGAGAAAGTGCCGGCGAGCCAATTCCTGCAATCTCCCACGGAGCCTCTTCCCCAGAGCCTGTCCAGTTCCAGCCAGCAGCATCCAGCTCCAGCAGCGCTGCCCTTCCCTCCTCAGGAACCCATCCCCAGGATCCTGTTTGCCTTGGCACATCACACCTCACCTGGCACCTGCTGCTGGGAGTGTTATCAGGACACAGCCTCTGGTTGCTCGGGATTCCTTTATCCCAGCTCGACACACCCCGCACATTCCCGGCTCTGCTGGCACTGGGGATGCCCCAGCTCCTCTCCCGAAGGAGCCCAGCTCACAGCAAGGCCACAGCCCCCAGTGCTGAGCCCTCCATGCAGGCACATTCACAATTCAGAGCTTTACAAGCCACGCAAACTGAGCTGCAGGGTGAAATGTGAGACCTGCAGCGCGTCCGGGCACGGCGGAGAAACACGAGCTGGCCAACAGCAGTGCCACATTTAAACATCAAATGTCTTGGGGAAGAAAAACGCAACAGGCTCGGGTTTTTTCTTGCCCTTAATAACTTGAATTTGATTTTACACATTTAAGGAGTGCACGGTTGCTGGAGGTGGTGGGGCTGACAAATTGCTGCCTCCTTCCCCTCTTGGGAACAGCAAATGCTGGGTTGGGAACTCCCAAGCACAGAGTGACTGGAGTACAGCTCCTGGAGTCAGGACTCAGCTGCAGGATTTACAGTTCTCCCAGTGGATCTGCTGTGCCACTCTCAGCTGGTCACAAACTTGAGCTCTACTCCTCCACATGACAGCCCTTGTATGACCTTCCCTTTGTATTACGGTACCTCGACATTGGGAATAAAAAGAGAAAAGCTTTCCAAACTCCTCCCTACGCTGGAGCCAGTTAAGAGGATCCAGGCAAATCGAGGGAAAGCATTTACCATGGGGAGCCACTCTGAAGTCATCCCATCTCATGGGGAGAATTATGTAGGTCACCAAAAAGTCTTTCATTGCTGTCCTGCTGGAGCAGCAGTGGCTCAAGGAGCAAGAGCAAAGGGAAGGGAGCAGCTAAAACCTTCACAGCTCCAAATGGAGCCACTAGAGCAGGACAGAATTTGCTCAGCTGCATCTCAGCTGAACGGGTAAAAAAGGGGCAGCAGCCTGAATCCTGCAAGGCTGTGCCTCGAGAGATGGAAAGGGAATGTTGTGTCAGGGCTGGCTGCTCCCAGCCACACCTGCTCAGGCAGCAGAAAGCAAACAAAAAGCAAACAAAAGGCAAACAAAACTCACCCATCCCCAGCACCAAACTCAGGGACAGCACACGCTGTCACTGTGACACTGTGTGTGCCTCATGTCCCTCTGTCCCTGATTTACCGGCTTTTCATGTCACAGGAAACGCTTTTATGACTTTTTATTTCCAACATCCTGTTGCTGTGTCCTGATAACACTCCCAGGACTCGATTCTCAGAAACCTGCAGCTCAGAGCCCAAGAGTCTGGATCACAGCTCAGTGGATGATGAGCTGACTGCAAACTCTGTTCTCAGTATGACAGACATCAGACATCGTCTCTGCCACTCAGACACCCTGGACTTTCATTTCTTCATATTCTGAGTAGCAATTAAAACCAAAACACCTCTGCAAGACAAGCTCCCAGCCTGAGATCCGTAAGGCAGATCTCCCCAAGGAAGCAGCTGAGCTATTCTACAGAGTGTCAGCAGCACAGAGAGCAATGCAGCACCCCAAAATCCCTGCCTGCAGCACCCCGAGACCACTCATAACCCCCTGCCAACGATCCTCCATCCACCTTCTCCGCGGGTAACAGGGCTCAGGGAGATGCTGGGAGAAGACCAGGTCCCCAAAAGGAAGAAACATTGAAATACCCCAAGCCGCACAGAGCCGCACCAAAATTACAGGAGATGAAAGTTTTAAGAACTGTTTAGTATTTCCACCAGCGATCCCCCCCCCGGCAACATCCGTACCCCCAGGACAGCATCCCTATCCCGGACAGCATCCCGACCCTCGGACAGCATCCCGATCCCGGACAGCATCCCATCCCGGGTCGAGCATTCCCGACACCCGACAGCAATCCCGATCGGCCGGACAGACATCCTCGGCCCGGGCAGCACCCGATCCCGGAGCAGCATCCCGATCACCGGGACAGTGCATCCCGATCCCGGACAGCAAAGTGAGGAATAAAACTCCCGATCCGGACAGCATCCCGATCCCGGGCAGCATCCCGAATCCGCGACAGCATCCCGATCCCGGGGCAGCATCGCCGTGTCTCCCGGACAGCATCCCGATCCCGGACAGCATCCCGATCCCGGGCAGCATCCCATCCCGGGGCAGCATCCCGATCCCGGGGCAGCATCCCGATCCCGTAACAGCTATCCCGACCACCGGACAAGCATCCCGTTTCTCCCGGAGACACCCGCCCTCTCCCGCCGCTCTCCGCGGGCTCCGGGGTGGGAAGGGCGGACAAAGAGCGGGATCAAACGCGGACCTGCGCTCAGGTACCGGCAGGATCCGGTGCCGGGCCCGGTGGCCACGGGTACAGCGCTACAGGATCACCCGGTCCCCACCGCAGCCGTCCCGGCCCGGCTTACCGGCACGACGAGACCCGGGAAGCTCCGTGCGTGCCCCGCCTCGGTGGGCGGGCACGGAGCCGCCCCGCCGCCGCCGCCGCCGTTGTATGTTCCCGCCGCTAAGAGCGCGAGCCGCTCCGCCGCACCCCGCTCCGCCCGCTCTCCGGCGGCCCCTGCCCGTCCCGCCCGGCTCCGGGGCTGCCCGTTCCGGGAGAGCACGCGGACCCTCCGGTGCCGTACCGGTGCCCGCGGCGGAACCGGGCCGGCGGGGACGGAGCAGGACGGGGGCCCGAGCCCCCCCGCGGTGCCGGGATGGTGCGGCCGCGAGCCCCCCGCCCCCCCCGCGGGCCGCAGTGGTGCGCGCGGCGGACGGTCACGTGGAGATGGTGTTGGATGCGTTGCTGGCACGGGAACTATGGCGGAGCCGCCGCGGGTTGGTGTGGGCCTGGCCGTGCCGGGCCGTACAAGCCCGGTACTGTCCGTTACCCGCTCGTACTGCATCGAAAAGTAAGCCCGGTACCGCTCGTACCAACAGCTCTGTTACTGCTCGGTAAAGCCCGTACCGCTCGAGGTACAGCCCCGGTACGGCTCGGTACCGCTCGGTCACTGCGTCGTTATCCCCCCCCCCCATGAGATCGGTACTGCTCGGTACTGGCCCGTACTGCCGCGGTACCGCTCGGTACTGCCCGGTACCGCTCGGTAACCGCTCGGTACTGCTCGGTACCGCTCTGGGTAAGGGGAGTGTTGGGGGCGGTTACAGCCCGGTACTGCTCGGTACACCCGGGTACCGCTCGGTACTGGCCCGGTAACTCCCGGTACCGCTCGGTACAGCCGGTACGCGCTCGTTACAGCCGGTACTGCTCGGTACTGCTCGGTACCGCTCGGTACTGCTCGGTATCAGCCCGGTACTGCTCGTACTGCCGGTACTGCTCGGTACAGCCGGTACTGCTCGGTACCTTGCCCGGTACTGCTCGGTACCGCTCGGTCACCGCTCGTACAGCCCGGTACAGCCCGGTACAGGGGGCCCGGTACTGCTCGTATCTGCTCGGTACTGCCCCCCCCCCGGTACCTGCTCGGTACTGTCGGCGTACTCTCGTTTACTGCTGGTACCGCGCGTTACTGCTGCGGTACTGCCCGTTACTGCTCGGTACTGCTCGGTACTGCCGGTACTGCCGGTACCGCTCGTACCGCTCGGTACAGCCCGTACTGCCCTGTACCAGCCCGTACCGCTCGGTACAGCCCGGTACCGCTCGTACCCGATCGTATGCCCTGTACCACCCGTACAGCTCCGGTACCGCCCGTAAACCGCGGGTCGTTACTGGCCCGGTACTGCCCGCTCCGGGGCCGGCCTCGTTCCGGCTCCGCACCCTGCTATCCCATCCCATCATCCCATCAATCCCATC
>CM031873.1:11617744-11641257 GCA_018697195.1 Certhia americana | reverse complement strand
GAGGGAAATGTATTTAAAGTTCTTCACACATGAGAACTGTCCACTGCCAAAAGAAAGGAAGAGTTCGATGAAGGTATGGGAGAAGTTATAAGTGCTAGTTGAACTGTTGCAAGGGAATACCTATTTGTCATTCTAGTCGCTGGGCACAACTGTGTGGGGCACCAGAGCATGGAACCTCAAGGGGCCATTTTAACATTGCTGAGGTTTCAAGTGCCACAGAACATAAATACCCAGTCAGCCATGGGACCAGATGTGGACTGGATCTCGTGAGGTCATTATCTACTGGTACAAACCACCAAATCCCTGAAACTCGGCTTGGGAAAGTGCTTCCTCCTTCCTAAAAGACAGGAGCTCATACAATACACAGCACAAAAACCAGAGACGCAGATCTCAGGGTTTGCTCTATTCTGCACCCTTTTCCACGTGGGCAAAATCCTGCCCACACATCCGTGGGGGCCTGGGTTGTGGGAGAGCAGAACTGCTGCTGCCTCTTGTTTGGCCTTGGAAAGCAGCAGGAAACTGTCCCCACGGCTCAGGCAGCATTAAATCAGCACCATTCAAACATATTTTCATATTAATTTTGTATTTATCTGCTGACCTGAATGGATTTCTTCTCAGTGTGGCAGAGCCAGCTCAGCTCTCCAGAAGCCTGAAGCACTGCGGTTAGCTGATAAGCTCTTGCTGTGTGCCAATATTTATTAAGCACACACACTTTTCTTCTCCCACACATCAACTGTTTGCCACTAAAAATTCGGGGGGGGGGGGGGCTCCAGCTCCCGTGTCTGTTTCACACATCCCTGGCTTCTCGTCCCATCGGTGCCAGCACTTCTCACTTCACGAGTGATCAAGTGCTGGCGAGACAATTCCTCGCAATCTCCGCACGGAGCCTCTCCCCAGAGCCTGTCCAGTTTCCAGCCAGCAGCATCGCAGGCTCCAGCAGCGGCTGCCCTTCCCTCCTCAGGAACCCATCCCCAGATCCTGTTTGCCTTGGCACATCACACCTGCACTCTGTACACCTGCTGCTGGGAGTGTTATCATGACACATCCTCTGGTTGCTCGGGATTCCTTTATCCCAGCTCGACCACCCCGCACATTCCGGCTCTGCTGGCACTGGGATGCTCCTAGCTCCTCTCCCGAAGGAGTCCCATCTCACAGCAAGGCACGCCCCCAGTGCTGACCCTCCATGCTAGCGACATTCACAATTCAGAGCTTTACAAGCCACGTCAACTGAGCTGCAGGTGAATGTGAGACTCAGCGCGGTCCGCACGGCGGAGAAACACGAGCTGGCCAACAGCTTTTGGGGCCCCCCCCCCACCAACCAAAAAAAAAATTTAAACATCAAATGTCTTGGGAAGAAAAACGCACAGGCTCGGTTTTTTCTTGCCCTTAATAACTTGAATTGATTTTACACATTTAAGTAGTGCCCGGTTGCTGGATGTTGGTGGTGCTGACAAATTGCTGCCTCCTTCCCCTCTTGGAACAGCAATGCTGGGTTGGGAACTCCCAAGCACAGAGTGACTGGAGTACACTCCTGATTCAGGACTCAGCTGCGGATTTTACCAGTTTCTCCCAGTGGATTGCTGTGCCACTCTCACACTGGTCACAAACTTGAGCTCTACTCTCCACATGACAGCCCTTGTACTACCTTCCCTTTGTATTACAGTACCTGTGGGGGGTGGGGGGGGGGGGGGGGGGGGGGGGGGGGGGGGGGGGGGGGGGGGGCGACATTGTGGGAAATAAAAAGAGAAGGCTTTCCAAACTCCGCCCTACGCTGGAGCCGTTAAGAGGATCGGCAAATCGAGGAAAGCATTTACACATGGGGAGCCACTCTGAAGTCATCCATCTCATGTTGAATTAATGTAGGTCACCAAAAGTCCTTTCATTGCTGTCATGCTGGAGCGCAGTGGCCTCAATGAGCAAGACAAAGGGAAAGGGAGCAGCCAAAAACCTTCACACTCAAATGGAGCCACTATAGCAGGCAAAATTTCTCAGCTGCCACCTCAGCTGAACGTGTGATAAAAGGGGCAGCAGCCCTGAATCCTGCAAGGCTGTGCCTCGAGAGATGGAAAGGTGAATGTTGTGTCACTGGCTGCTCCCGCCACACCTGCTCATTGCAGCAGAAAGCAAACAAAAAAGCAAACAAAGGCAAACAAACTCGCCCATCCCGCAGCACCAAACTCAGGTACAGCCACGCTGTCATGTACACTGTGTGTTGCCTCATGTCCCTCTGTCCCTGATTTGCCGGCTTTTCATGTGAGAAAAAGAAAGAGAAAAAGAAAACACAGGAAACGCTTTTATGACTTTTTATTTCCAACATCCTGTTGCTGTGTCCTGATAACACTCCCAGGACTCGATTCTCAGAAACCTGCAGCTCAGAGCCCAAGATCTGGATTCACAGTCAGTTGATGATGGCTGCCTGCAAACTACTGTTCCAGTATGACATACATCAGACATCGTCTCTGCCACTCAGACTCCATGGTACTTTCATTTCTTCTATTCTGATTAGCATATTAAACAACCAAAACACCTCTGCAAAGTACAAGGCTATCCCAGCCTTAGATCCTTCACTCTCCTCTCTCTACGCAAGGAGAGCCTGAAGCTATCTCTACCCGAGTGTCAATCCATGCAACAGACGATCAATGCATCACCCCACCAATCCCTGCCGTAGCAGCACCGCCAGAAGACCCCTCATCCCCCCCCCTTGCCAAACGATCCCTCCATCCACCTTCTCCCGGTGTACCACTGGCTCAAACAGAGTAGATAGCTTGTAGAAACCAGGTCCCCAAAATACGGACAAACATTAAGAAATCACCCCAAGCCCGCCCGCGAGCCGGCACCCAAAAAGTTACCGTCGAGAACGTTTAAGAAACTTATTTTAGATTTTCCACCAGCCCTGCACCCTCGGCAACATCCCGACCCCCCTGTACACGCATCCCGATCCCGTGACCCGCACCACGACCTACCGTGCCATCATCCCTCTCCCTGGGACAGTACCTCCCGCTCTCCTTTTCCAATGCCTCCCTACCCACCTGACAGTCATACTCCCGATCCCCTGTAACAGTGCATCCCTCATCCACGTTGCAGCATCCCCATCCCGTTGCCCAGCCTACCCGCTCGGGGCCAGGGCTACCTCATTCCCGCTCAGACCCTGCCAAAAGCCTCCCTCTCCCGTGACCTCATCCCGCTCCCCTGGCCCGTCCTATCCGGATTCAGACCGTACCGTCATCCAGCACGTGATCCTCGTGGGCCAGTCATCCCGATTCAGTCTATATGATGTGCCTGTGACCGACAACCAACATCCACCTGCCTATCCTGACCTCAATAACCCTCTCCCCTGGGCAGGCCTCTCCTATCACTCCTTGTCCCTCCATCCCGTGATCCCTGTTTCATCATCCCGATCCCGGACAGCATCCACGACCACCGACAGCATCCCGTTCTTCTTCATCCTCTCGGAGGGCAACCCGCCCGCTCCCGCCGCTCTCCGCGGGGCTCAGGGTGGGAAGGGCGGACAAGAACGGGATCAAACGCGGACCTGCCAGAGTACCGGCAAGGATCCCGGTGCCGGCCCGGTGGCCCCGGGACAGCGCTAACAGGATCACCCGATCCCCCCAGCCGCAGCCCTGTCCCGGCCCCGCTTTACGGCACAGACGAGCCGGGGAAGCTCCCGGTGCTCCCAGCCCGGGGCGGGCACGGAGCCGCCGCCGCCGCGCCGCCGCCGCTCCCGGCCCTGCGCGGAGTTCCGCTGCCGCCGCACAACCCTCTCCGCCCGCTCTCCCGTCCGGCCCCGCCCGTCCCCCGGCCCGGGGCTGCCCATTTCCTGGGAGAGCACAGCGGGTACCCTCCCGTGCGGTACCGACCCGCAGCGGAACCGGGGCCGGCGGGGACGGAGCGCGCCGCGCCCCCGCCGCTTGCCGGGGATGGGTGCGGCCCGAGCCCCCCGCCCCCCCCGCGGGCCGCAGTGGTGCGCCCGGACGGTCCGTGAGAGGGTGTGTGATGCGTTGCCTGGCAACGGGAAATGGCGGAGCGCCGCGGGTGAGTGGGCCGGGCGGGCCGGCCGGTACAGCCCGGTACTGTCCCGGTACCGCCCGGTATCTGCTCGGGTACAGCCCTGTACCGCTCGTGTACCGCCGTTATTTTGTTTCTGCTCGGTAAAGCCCGGTACCGCTTCGGTACCGCCCGGTAGCTTGCTCGTAGCCGCTCGTACTGCCCGTACCGCTCGGTACTGCTCGGTACTGCCTTACCTGCCCGGTACCGCTCGGTTACTGCCCGGTACCGCTCGGTACCTGCTCGGTACTGCTCCGGTTACCGCTCGGTATCAGCCCGGTAGCTGCTCGGTACAGCCCCGGTACCGCTCCGGTAACTGCCCGGTACTGCCCGGTACGCTCGGTACAGCCCTGTATCGCTCGGTACAAGCCCGTTACTGGCATCGGTACTGCTCGGTACCGCTCGGTAACTGCTCGGTACAGCCCGTTACTGCTCGGTACTGCCCGGTACGCTCGGTACAGCCCCGGTACTGCTCCGGTACTGCCCGTACTGCTCGTACCGTGGTAACCGCTCGTACAGCCCGGTACAGCCCGGTACAGCCCGGTACTGCTCGGTGACTGCTCGTACTGCCCGGTACCGGGCTCGGTGACTTTCCGGTACCAGCTCGGTACTGCTGGTACCGCTCGGTTACTGCTCTGTACTGCCCGTTACTTGCTCGGACGTCGTACTGCCCCGGTACTGCTCGGTACCGCTCGGTACCGCTCGTACAGCCCGGTAAACTGCCCGGTAACCTCCCGCCCGTAACCAGCTCGGTACAGCCGTACCGGCTCGGTACCGCTCGGTACTGCCCGTTACCACCCGTACAAGCCCGGTAACAGCCCGGTACCGCTCGTACTGCCGGTACTGCCCGCCCGGGTCCCCTCTGCCAGGCCCGCCACCCTGCTATCCCATCCATCATCCCATCATCCCATCATCCATCCTCCCATCCCATCCCCGCCCATCCATCCCATCCCGATCCAGTTTCGTTCCCACGGTCCCACCAGCCCATTCACGTTCCCTCCATCTCCCTCCCCGGTGCGTTCCCCTGCCCAGTCCCACTGCTCACCTCTCTTTAAAAGAGACAAAGAAGAAAGAGATTAATTTTGGCTACACGTTTGTGCACTGCTTGAAGAATTTCTTTAAAAATTCGTAAGGGCTTCTTTTTTTTTTTTTTTTTTTTTTTTTAATAGATGCCAGCTAGAAGCACGTGAAACTGTTAAGTGTTGTGGAGAAGTTTTGTCAGGATCTTTACCATCTCAGTGCTTGTTGGGTGGACTATTTCTGCAAATGAGATTAAACTTCTAAAGTAAATTTCAGTGCCCCGTGTCAAAAAAATACCAGAGCATTCAAATGAAATGCAAATGGCAATGTGCTGCTCTGCTTCTCACCTGTGCTGTGTGCCAGGCCATGGGAGGATGGGAATGACACGGGAGAGTCTGTTCCTCTGGAGGAACAAACAGAAAGAGAAGTCTGGCTGCAGAGCTGCTCGGGGGGTCTGCAGAAGTGGGACACTATATTTATATTTTGGGAGCATCTCTGTGCTGGTTGTAGAGCCAGGCCCTTGTGTTGATCCTTTGTTTGCATTGTTCATGCCTCGTGACAAAAATGAGCAGATGTTCAGGGGTAAATAGGGTTAGATGGAAAAGGTGATGGGGTTTATGTTACAGAAAAAATCGCCTGAGACTGTCCCAGACAATGCAGAATGTGACAAACATTTGTCCTCCTGAACAGGGTGACATGGAGCAGCCACTGCCAGGTGGAGGAGCCCCTCCCCTTCCCTCAGGAGCACCTGCAGCCGAGCAGGACACAAAGCCAGGTATCCCCCAGTGCCTTTGCAACATCTCTCAAGCACAGCCTCTGGTTTTCTCCCTTTCTGGGCACTGTTAATCCAACCAGAGGCTGTGAAATTTAATCCCATTGCTTTATCTTTTCCCTTTTTTTGTGGTGGTGTCCAGGGAGCAAAGGACGACCCAGCTCTCGCCATGCAGGGCCGACCTTTGAGCTCCCCAGTGATCATGGCAACCAAAGATGGGGAAAGGCAGCTGAGGAACATGAGACAAGAAAAAGTAGAGGGGAAACAGCAGAAGAAACAGAACTGGTCGTCTTGGATCCAGAACACGTGAGAAGCCTTCAAATCTTGCTGTTCTTTCCAGAGTTGGTGTTTGTGTTTCTTTGAAACGTGTGAGCTGAGCTGTAAGCAGTGCCTGTTCAGCTGCACGTGTGAAAATCAGTTTTGCCAAAGTATTGGCTGCTGTCTGTGTCACTCAGTCCTGACCCCAGAGCTGCAGTTCAGAAGGGAGCAGTGCACTGGGTAAATCTGCTCCCTTCAGTGCCCCTGGAAGAGAAGCCCCTGCAGCAAGAGCGAGCTGGAAGGTTTGCAGATGTAACTCTTCTGGCATGGTTCTGATTTTCAAATATTCTCACTTTCTGGCATCAACAAATACCCACTCTGTAACACCTCTCACTTGCTACACTGAGTGTAGCTAAAATAAGCACACAAGTGTCTGTGGCAGAAATAAAATGTTTTATTGGGTGGGGGACGTAGCAGTGAGGCTTCTTTGTAATCTATTTACACAACTACGTTAAAGCTTATCAATACTGCCCTTCTTTACAGCCTCTGATGACAAGATTCCAGGCTGCCCTGAAGAATTACCTCACCAAGCAGATAGAACAAGTGAACCTAGACCTCCATGAGCTGGTACACAGCCTCCCCTCTGCCTTCCCACAGCCCCCCTGCTCCGAGCTGCTGGGAGACAGCTCCTTCCCTCTTGTGTCTGCAGAGAGCAGCAATGAAGACCAGCAAAGAGCAGAGAGAAGAGCTGGGGGTGATCCTTTTTGGGGCCCAGCAGCAGCTGGGGCAGCTGGAGATGGAACTGGAGAAGAGCCACGAGCGCTGCTCCCAGGCGGCCGCAGCACGGCAGCAGCTGCAGGAGGAGCTGGAGGGCCTCAGGGGTGCTCACAAGGAAATGTGTCACAACACAGATGATGAACGCAAAAAAGGTGACCCAGGCAGCATTTCCCAATTCTAGGGCTGGGTGGAGAAATTAGTTGGAATTTAGGTCAAGCACTGGATTGAAAAATACAGCGAAATAATTCAACAGGAATGAATTCGCTGACTGAAAAGTTTCACTCCTGGAATTCTGTGAGCTGGGAATCTAGGAAATGCTTGCCAGGATCTTTAGCTTTACTCATGGAGCTTCACTCCAAAGCTGATGTAGATATATATGCTGGGGAGGGCTGGTTTAGCTGATGTGTGTGAGCTTTTACTTTGGGAGCTTCTGTATTTCTTTCTCTCTTCACTCTGCTTGAGGTGTACCCTACAAACAAACTTCTCTGTCACTATTTTACCTCTTGTCCCCTCAGTTTCTGCAATGCAGACCCAGATTGAAAACCTGGCCTTGGAGCTCTTCTATGTGCAGAACATGGACCAGGACCTGCATCACAGGATTTTACTGATGAAACAATCAGCAAAGAGGGCGGAGGCAGAGAGGATCCAGGCTGAGGTGGAAAAGAAAAAACAGGTATCAAGAAAAACTGTCTTTGAAATAAATAAATGCAGGGGCCAGCAGTCAGTCTTGGAGGGTTTGCCACCTTGTCAGGAGGAAGACCAGAGCAATTGAATCATGGAGAATGAGTGGGGATATTTTTCTCAAATAATTTAAAAAAAATAAAATCCAGAGGCTCTTCTGAAAAGGAGAAAAATCCCTGGCTGCCCTCAGACAGCAGCACTGCCCAGAGGGCTTGCAAGCCTTAGGACCTTAGGATCACTCTTCACTCAAGGAGAGGGGGTGTGGGGGAAGGAGGATATTTAATGAAGAAATATCGTGTGTACAGGTCCTGAGAATAATTCTGAATCACAGCGAATTTCACAATGGAAAGTGAACTTTGGGAATGAGCGGAGCCGGTCGGTGCTGGAGCTCCCTCTGCTGCCTTCAGGACACAATCCACGGGGCACTGCTCGTGCAGAATTCCCTGCAAACTGTTGGAATACAGTGGCTTTAGGAGGGTTTTACCGAAGGATTTTCAAATATACATTATTATGGTTCCCAATAGCTGGACAGGTGGCCTCAGTGCTGACAGGAGGGGATGTGGTTTCAGAGCTGACCTGTCAATTATTCAACTGCAATAATTAACAGTCTGCAAAGGTTTCATTCTCCTGCAACTCATCCCTGCTGCAGTGGTGAGCCATTTGTGCACGAATGGGAAAGTTTCAGTGGGATTCAAATCTAATCCAGTTGCCAGTTTTAATTCCTATTTTAGCTGATATTCTTCTTGTAGGATACAGTTGGTGTAGCCTGAGATTCCATGCCTCACCCTGGGCTGTTTGGCTCTGGCTCTGTAGGACCTTTTCCTGGACCAGTTAACAAGGAGAGTCTACCAGCTCCAGGAACAAATTGCTCTGTTTGAAGCTCAGCTTGTGGCCCAGGCAGAGGACACAAAAGTGACCCGGCAGGCAGTCAGTGAGGTAGGAGGGGACTTGTCCCTTGTGGTTAATATTTCCCTCTGGCAGGGTTGACCCCTTTGGCCTGTGCTCACGTGGTGTGCACAATGTGGGACAGAGTTTCACAGTTTGTTCCTGTTTGGAAGAATGAGGACTTTTTTTTTCTTTTCCTTTGTCCTTAAGAAGTGCCTGTAAATCACTTCCTCCTGCCCTTCTCAGCAGTTTTTTTCTTACAGACCTGTGCTCAGAGTTGAAGCAGCCACAGAGTTGAAACTGATGCTGCTCAGCACATCATGAACAAGAAAAGAAAAGAATTGTATTGTAACATGAATTTGTTTTTTCATCACAGTGTAGATTCATCCTGTCTGCTATCTCTCTGTTCCCCAGGCTGGTCTGGAGGTCCAGGCTATTAACATGGAGAAAAAGAGGCTGGTGGACCACTGGAATAGCAGCTTGGCTGGAATGAAGCAGAGGGATGAGGCCTATGTTGTCACTCAGGAGCTGCTGAGGTATGGTCTGAAACCAGAGCCTGAGGACCCCTCAGATTTGGGCAGGAGGGATCCTAGAAGGGATTCCTGTGTCTCCTGGGGGTTTAGCACTGTGTGGGCAGGACATGTCAGGCAGAACAAGTTTCCTGCTCTGAAGTACATAATAAATGTAAAGGCTCAGAAGCACATTGCTTTGTTGCTGTTTTCTTTATCCTAACCACATCTCTCCCTTGGAATGTGGGGGGTTCTTGAAGCTGTTTAGAGTTTTCATGGTTGTAGAGTTCCCTCACCTTTGCAACATCTCTTACTCCAAAGAGCTGGATGTCAGGAAGGGTTTATCTCTCATTATCATTTATCTCATTATTATGTGAGGCCTTTGGAAATGTTCAGGGAAACCTTCCTGTTATTGCCAGAGGAAGTGTTTATTTGCTCGTGAGCCTTAAAGCTTGACTGATTGTCTGAGAACAAACAATCTGCTTTTATATGGTGACATCCTGGGCGGAATGGGGGCTGGGACAATACTCAAAGAAGGAATCAATTTTCCTACACACATTTACTTTTAAATCTTAATGCCTCCATCCATCTCCCGCTGACTCTGCACTGGCACAGCAGCTGAGTCTTTACAAACATCTTCCTTCTTGGGCAGTTATTGTTGCAATAATGTGTTTGAAAAGAGGAATTTGGGGGTGGCTGTTCAGCACCAATCCCTGTGATGACTTTCTATCCTCTTTGCCCCTCCAGCAACTACAGACGTGACCTCAAGTCCCTAGAAGGGGACATCCATGGCTGTGGGAAGTCCATCAGGAAAGAAGAGGAGAAGAATGAGAACCTTGTCAGCCTCCTGAACCGGTCCCAGAATGATGCCAGTGTATCAAGGAAACTGATTGCCAAGTGCCTGCTGGAGCAGGAGGCCCTGCAGGTTCAGACTAGCACCTACACTCGTGTTCTCCATGAGACAGAGCAGGCCCTCAGCAGGACCAAGATGGTGAGAAGAGTCCATGGAAGATGAATCCTTTGAATCCTTGAACTGAAAACCCTTCCTCGAATGGTTGTAGTGATCCTGTCTCTGTCTTCCAACCTTTTAGGACCAGGCTGCTCACCTGAATGAGCTGCTGTCCATCAGGAAGGGTATAGAGAAGGGAACTTGTGCCAAAGAGCAGCTAGAAAGTGAAATCATGGAAAAGCTTCAGGACCAGAGGTTATCCAGCAAAGCTGCAAAGCACTTCTCCCAGCTGGCTGAAAAACTGCGGAACAGAAAAAGCGACCTGGTATGGCATCCCCCCCTTGGGAGGGCAGGGATGGAGCCACTGGAGCAGGGGGGGCCCAGCAGGGTTTGTCAGTGACTTTGTTCTGGTTTCAGGTCTGCTTTGGAGCTCTGCTGAGTTTGCCTCTCCAATCTGGTTGTCCCTGTGATCTTATTGCAGGATTCTGGTGTATGTGTATCTGACACAAAACACTCTGTCCTTTACTTAAAAAATGGGGCAACATGATAAATCCTGGGAGTATTAACTAGGAAGTATTAGCATTTCTTTTGTACTAAAGAAAAACAGTGGACATACGGGACTTCTGCAATCTAATTTGAACTAATTTTTATTTCTATCATTCATCATGGAACGGGATGCAGGCAGTTCTGTTCTGAGGAACGTCCAAGGAACACAACCTGACCCACAGCTCTTTAATCCATGATAAGCTGCCCTCTCTGGGGGTGTGTAACTGGATCACTTAGAAAGATTAGAGAACTCAGCCCAGCACTTGTCACACCGAGTGCTGTGCTGGTTGTTAGGTGAGGGGGGTGTGTGCCAGGTGTGCTGCAGAAGGGACAGCAGTCATGTCCTGGTTCTGGTGGCAGGTAACTGGAGACAGCTGGGCAAGGGGTCATTGCAGGAGGGATGAGTGAGGTCTTTTAGAGGTTTTTGGAATGTTTAGGCTCCTTAATGCTTTCCAACAGCTGTATGGGAGAGGTAGATATTGTGTTACCTGTCAATTGATGGAGAAGCAAACATACACAGAGGGTAAGTAGCTTATGGCTTGTAGTACAGACCTGGGAGTGGAATCTCAATCCCCCTGACTCCTGTGCTGGGACAAGTGACATTGCAACTCAGCAAGGGGCTGTTGGGGACAGTGATGTGTTTTCTCTCTTGATGTTCCCAGGAGCTGCATTTTTACAAGGTTGAGAACGATGTAGCCCAGATTATTCTGAATGTAACTAATACCAGCTGCAGGCTGACAGTTCATCAGAAAACACTCTGTGAGGTGGACAAGGACATAAAAAATATGAATGAACAGATCACCTGCCAGGAAAATGAGATTGCAAAGTCCAGGCTCCTGACTGACAAGAAGGGAGGGATCATCTGCCTGTACAACAAGAAGCTGGAGATGCTTCTTTCTCAGCAGGGGGTAGGTACTTTGGTGTTTCAGTCCCAGTTTTGATTTTATTCTTTGTGATGTGATCAGATCTCCCTGATCAATGTAACTGTGTTAAGTGTTGGGTAGTTCCAACTTTGGGGCATCAGCACTGTGATTAAAAACACTTTGGTTAATGCAGGTGTTTATGTTTATCAGTTCATAATGCACTGAAGGGAATTGTGAAATGAGGGTGTGCCTGGCACAGATCCCTGCAGGGACTTGCCTGCACCTGATGAAAATGTCAAATGGCATCAGTGAGTAAATAAGATCTTGTTGGAAAAATCTGCAAACACTGAGGGGAGGAGAATGGGGCAGGCAGTGGGATTTCAGTCATTTGAGGGTTGGCCCTTTTGGGATGTGTAAGACCTTGTGGATACCCGTGGGGAAATGAGTCCTGTAGCACATCCTCTGCACACCTGGCAATGTCCAGATGCTGTGAGCAACTCAGGCAGCTTCTGCCTGATTTATCCCAAACTTTGCTCTTGTACAGGGGCAAGAACTGGGACCGCTGGAAATTGAGATCAACCAGCTGAGCAAGCAGATAGAAGAATGCAATTCTGAGGCAATGACGTTGCAGAAGTACTGGCTCAACGAGCAGAAGGAGCTGGTGAAGCTGACACGGGAGCGGGAGGAGCAGATATCCTCCCTGGACACCTTACAGAAACAGCACATCATCATGCAGCAGAGGAAACTGCGCGTTGAAAGTTCGTCATTCCCTGACTCTTCCTTAAAACCTTCATCTGTGAAGGGAGGGAAAAGGGGGTGGAGGGTTACAGCTGGGAAAAGCTGGACCTGCCCCAAAGAGTGCTCCTGGCTCTGTGTGAGCAGGAATACCAAGAGCCCAGGCACCCCTGGTGATTGCACGTTGTTATTCCTGTAAGGATTGATCCTTCTGTCCTGACAGTCAGACCCTAAGTGACAATGTCACCTTTTACACTTGTTAAATAAACTTTGCAAGCAGTGGGTAGGTAAATATCCCCAGCAACGACTGCACTTTCCATGACCAAACCCAACTTTTTTCCACAGGAGTCTCCTTCAAAACCTTTTTTTTTTTTTTTTGGGGTTTTGAGCTTGTGGAAAATCATTTTGGTTGGACTTGTGGGACACAGGTGCCTCTGCCTGAGGTGTTGCCAGCTCTGCTAGCCACTTGTCACCCCTCATCTGTGCTCAGCCCAGTGCTCAGGGGAATTCTAAGACTTTTTACTGTTCACCCCTAGATGAAATTCAGCAGGAAATGAAAGAACAGAAGGACGTGGAACGGCACATGAAGAACATGTCAAATGACTTGATAAAGTTGAACATGTTGATCAACAAGAACAACAGCAATGTTGAAGAGCTGCAAAATGGCAGAATTGTCACAGAGAACGAGTTTGTGCAGTCTCTCAAGGTACTGAGGCACCTAGAATCTCATTCCCTGGTCTCAGCCTCCCATGTAGATCAGAGGCAAACAGGGATCCTGGAAAACCTTCTCAGCCTGAAAACTCTGTGTGGTTTTGTTCTTCCCAAATCTAGGCAGCAGAAAAGGAATCCTTGCAGATGCAGGAGAGGCACAGTCAGCTGACTGAGGAGAAGGAAAGGCTCCTGAACAGCCTGGTAGAAGCAGAGTAGGTACCAGAGTGCCACAGTCCTGTGTGACTGTGGCCATGTTCCTGTTCTCCTCCAGTCACCAAACCTGGCACCAGCAAATGTGCTTCTAGGCTTCCTGGAGAAGGGGGGGAATGTTTAAAACACAGAAAATGAAAGGTGTTTGAGCAGTCTCTGGAACCAGCAGGAGCTGGGAGGATGTTGGCTTTAACAGTTCCAGCTGTTAAATGTGTGAGCTGGACATTGCCAAGATCCATTTGGGAAGACTCTGCCAGTGACTGGCAGTGAGTGTGCTGCACTGGGCAGGTATTTGGGGGTCTAACTTTCTCTTTCCTTCCCCTTTCTCCTCTGAAGGCATCAGATCCTGCTGTGGGAGAAAAAGTTCCAGCTGGCAAAAGAGATGAGGGAAACAACAGACGCTCTGGTAGAACAAGGAGAAATCCATGAAATGAAAACAGAGATTCGGAGGATGCAAGTAAGGCACTGGGAAAGAGAGGGCTGAGGAGGGGAAGCCACCCAATGTACTCAGCCTTGGAGTGGCTGAAACAGGAGACAGGAGATGAGAAACAGGCTGGAGAAGTGGCATCTTCAGGGGTGGGGCTCTAAACCCCCCCACAGCTCGCCTGAACTGAGCACATCCAGCCCACACATCCTGCATGCTCTGTGCCAGCCTCAGCAGAATCTGGAGACTCCCAAGAGATCTATTTAAATTGCAGCATGTCTGCCACCTGATTCTGTGACCCTGATTTATATGCAATGTTGATTACTAAATATTGCATCACTTTAATCACTGGTTTAGAGAAGTGTTCCCTCTCCTGGCAGAGCAGCTCATCCCCTTCATTCTCAGGATACTTCTGCTTTTCTGCTTCTGCTCTTGCTGATGAGGTTCAGATTAACATTTTGTATTTTGGTGTAGACAAGTTGATAATCCAGGCCTCTGCCTTCCAGATCCACACACAGCAAACCAGGTTTGGACTCGGAGCAAATCTGGCTTGCAGGCACTCATGTCACACGTATCTGGTTTATACTGGTGGGCTGTGCCACCCAGACAGCTTCCCTTGGTGCTTTTGGTAAACATTTGGTATTTTGAGGCTGGTTTGTGTCTTGGCACTCGGCAGGTCCGCTATGGGCAGCTGCAGAAGCAGCAGGAGATGTTGATTCGGGCGATGGAGATGTGTGTTTCTCAGAGAGAGACCATAACGAATCGGGCAGAGGCTCAGAGCAAAGTAGATAAGAAACACAGCACCAAGAACGAGTTCCAAAACAGGACACAGGAGCTGAAGAAGCAGCTCAAGGAAACCCAGGAGGTGAGCAAGGGAAGTGGAGCTGCAGGAGCTCACACAGCTGGGGTTGGCCTTGTGGTGAGCAGCAGAGAGCACAGCCCTGCACAGGGCAGGCTTGGAAAATCATTCACAGAAAATCCCCCAACACCGAGTTCTGGGAGGATGGTCAGGAATGCAGCTGAACTAGAGAACTGAAACCTGCCATTTCCTTCTCTTCCATTTACTAGAACATTTATGAATGCAACCAAACCAGGCAGGAGCTGGAGGAGATCCAAGAGTCCCTCTGTGCCACCTTTTTAGAAAAGAAGCAGGAATTGTTCCAGCTCCAGGGTGAGACCGACAGCCTTGTCTTGGACGTGGAATGTCTTCAGAACGAGAAGAGATGGGTGAGCACATCCAGTCCCTTAGAGCATGTGAACCAGACACAGCCTGCTGCTTCCTCTGCTGCCAGCTCTGTCTCAGCACCGTCCTGAGCTGGGTGTGCTCAGTGTGGTGTTACAGCAACACACCAACTGAGCACGTTCTGGGGGCTGACCAAGAGCCAACTTGACGTATTGAAACCCTGTCCTGGCAAGGGCTGCCAGGACATGTATGTGGGAATTTCTCTGATTTACAGAATTCTGTGGTGTCTGTAGCTCTCCAGCACCCAGGCTGGGGGTGCTGTTTGGCTGTTCTGGTGGGGAATTCACAGCACTGTCCTTCCCCTGTCCAACGTGATGGTCACAGCACCTGACATGAGTCCTGCCTGTGCTTTTCCTGCTGTCACAGTCCCTCCTTTTTTTACATTTCTCAGAACCTGTTGGAGCTTGTGGCCCACCAGGCCCACCAGAAGCTGCTGCAGGCACTGAAGGAAGGGAAGTACAAGGCCCTGTGCCACACTGAAGAGTCCTGCACGAACCAGCAGGAGAAACTGCAGGGTCGGCTGCAGACCATAAACACCATCGTGCAGCAAATCCTGCAGGAGCAGCCCCAGCACCAAAGGGCTCTGCAATGGCTCAGGCGCCGCTTGGGATACAGGCTCAGAACGAAAAAAGCCTGACAGAAACATAGAAAGTACGTGTAGTAGCTTTTCTATTTTTCCACAGGCTCCAGACTTTGTAAATAGATTAAATAAATAAATAAATAAATAAATAGAAGCAGGTGGAGGGTATAATCTTTAGTTTGAGAGGTTAATATTTACTTTGTCGGGTACAATGTTTATTTAAGGCGTCACATTGTAATTCTTTCGGTTCGTTTCTGTTTACGTTTCACTTTCCAGCAGCTCCTGGGCCCCGCCTCCCTGTCCCGGTTTCCCGGGGGCGGTGGCAGCGGCCCAGCCCCGTTCCCGTCCAAGGCCCGGCAGCGGCGGGGCCGTGCGGCTGCGGAGCGGTGCCGGTGCCGGTGCCGGTGCCGGTGCCGTTGCCGGTGTCGGTGCCGGTGTCGGTGCCGGTGTCGGTGCCGGTGCCGGTGCCGGTGTCGGTGCCGGTGCCGGGCGGTGCAGGCCGGGCCATGGGGCCGGGCCCGGGGGTGGCAGCCGCGCTGCTGGCGCTGCTGGTCCCGGCCGCGGCTCGGGGCCCCGCTGCCGCCGCTGTCGCCTGTGAGGTGTCCCCGAGCGGCCGCTTCGACTGCGGCCCCGATCGCCTCCTGTCACGGGAGGGCTGCGAGGCCCGGGGATGCTGCTACAGCCCCGCGCCCGGCCCTCGCACCGGCCCCGGCCCGCCCTGGTGCTTCTTCCCCCGCGGCTACCGCAGCTACCGCGCCGAGAACCTGACGGCCACCGAGAGCGGCTTCTCCGCCCGGCTGCGCCGCGTGGCCGCCGCCTTCCTGCCGGCACCGGTGAACGATGTGCGGCTGGACCTGGCGCTGGAGACCCCGGCCCGCCTGCGCTTCACGGTGCGCCGCGGCCCGTCCGCATCCCCCCCTGCCCCGGTGCCTCACGGTGCCTCACGGTGCCCCGGTGCCTCACGGTGCCTCACGGTGCCACGGTGCCTCTCGGTGCCTCTCGGTGCCTCACGGTGCCACGGTGCCTCTCGGTGCCTCTGCCTCACGGTTGCCACGGTGCCTATCGGTGCCTCACAGGTGCATCACGGTTGCTCTCTCGGTGCCTCACGGTGCCACGGTGCCTCTCGGTGCCTCTCGAGTTTGCTCACGGGGCCACCGGTGCCTCTGGTGCCCCTCTCGGTGCCTCGTGCCTCTTGGTTGACCTGTGCCTCACGGTGCCTCTCGGTGCCCCGGTGCCTCTCGGTGCCACGGTGCCCCGGTGCCTCACGGTGCCCCGGTGCCTCACGGTGCCCCGGTGCCTCACGGTGCCCCGGTGCCTCTCGGTGCCTCTCGGTGCCTCTCGGTGCCCCGCTGAGCCCTGTCTGCCCGCAGCTCCGGGACGCGTTCCGGCAGCGCTATGAGGTGCCGCTGGCCACGCCGCGGGTGCGCGGCCGAGCCCCCGCCGCTCTCTACGGGCTGCAGGTCAGCCAGGATCCCTTCGGCCTCGTCGTGTGCCGGCAGCGCAGCGGGACAGTCCTGTGAGTGTCCCTCTGTCCCCCTGGGGTTCGTTTGGGAAGCCTGCACAGCCCCACAGTGCCCGGGCTGGGTGCAGGGACACCGGTGTTTGTGTGGGACGCTGGTGACAGCAGCGGGGTGGCTTCGCTTGGACTCCTTCTGCAGTTCGGTGGCTGGGAAGGGAACCAGGAATCCCAGAGCTCCGTTGAAACTTGTTTTTATTTCACGTGGTGATGAGCACCCGTGTCCCTGCCCAGCACTGGTGGCCCCAGCTCAGTGCCTCCCTCCCGGCTGTTTGCCCGAGTGTCCCTTTCTCTCCGCAGGCTGAACACCACGGTGGCACCCCTCTTCTTCACAGACCAGTTCCTGCAGATCTCCACCTCCCTGCCCTCCCATTTCATTTCGGGGCTGGGGGAGCACCTGACACCGCTGTTCCTTGACACAGCATGGACCAGGGTCACCCTCTGGAACCGGGACATGGCACCCACGGTACTGAGGGAGAGGGAGACACATTCATCTCTGTGCCTGGGGGTGGCCCTGCAGCCTCTCACGTCTTGTCTGGGGCTGGGGAGATGTGTCTGTGTGGGTTCAGCTCTGGGCCTTGGCCATACCACTGGAAAAGGCCCTGGGACCCTTGTCCCCAGGCCCAGGTTTGTTCCCCCACAGAGCTCTGTGCTGTTGGGAGCTGTTTCCAGGGCTCTGGCTCAGGGCAGAGCTCTGCTGACTTGCCAGAGTTTGGGACCACAAGCCCTGTGTCTGCACCTGAAGCCAGTGCTCCTGACCGGAGGCGAGGGGCGGTCGGGTGGATGTGGGGGTCTCCAGCAGAGCCTCACTGGTACCACCCCGTGCCCTACTCCAGCCCCACGTCAACCTCTACGGCTCCCACCCTTTCTACCTGGTGATGGAGGACGATGGTTCAGCCCACGGGGTCTTTCTGCTGAACAGCAACGCCATGGGTGAGTCCCGTGGAGGTGACGGGTGTGGGCCTGGCCCTGTCCCCTTTCTCAGCTTCCTCCTGGCACTTGTGCTTCCCCAGACGTGCTCCTGCAGCCCAGCCCGGCCCTGACCTGGCGCACGACAGGTGGGATCCTGGATTTCTACATCTTCCTGGGCCCTGACCCCAAGAGTGTGGTGCGGCAGTACCTGGATGTCGTGGGTAGGGCTGAGCCACGGGCACTGTGAGCAGAGCAGGGCTGTGGGGTGGCACAAGGCTGGGCCATCCCTGCCAGCACCCACCCTCTGCCCTCCAGGGTTCCCCTTCATGCCCCCGTACTGGGGCCTGGGCTTCCACCTCTGCCGCTGGGGCTACTCCTCCACGGACATCACCCGGCAGGTCGTGGCCAACATGACAGCAGCCCGCTTCCCCCTGGTAGGTGTGGGCTGCTCCCCGAGCCCCTGCCTGCAGTGGGGGGCTGGTGGGAGCCCCGTGGGGCAGGCACGTGGGGTCCCTGCTCCTCCCCAAGCACCTCCATCCACAGGATGTGCAGTGGAACGACCTGGATTACGCAGATGCCAAGAGGGATTTCACCTTCAACAAGAAAAGCTTCAAGGACTACCCGGAGATGGTGCGGGAGTTCCACAGCCGTGGGCTGAGGTACATCATGATTGTGGTGAGTTGCACGGCAGGCTGGCACTGGGGTTTGGCTGCCCGAGGCTGGTGATGAAGGCAGGGCTGGCTGTTCCCTGCTGTTGCTGGTACAGCCCTGGCTTTGTGCCCTTCCAGGATGCTGGGATCAGCAGCTCGGGGCCCCCTGGCACCTACAAGCCCTACGACGAGGGCCTGAAGCGAGGGGTGTTCATCAGAAACACCACGGGGCAGCCCCTGATCGGCAAGGTGCGTGTGGGGAGCAAACCCAGGGCACGGGACAGGGAGTGGGGCTGTGGGAGCAGGACCCCAAGAGTGGGGGAGAGAAGTGTCTGGGAGGCCGTGGTGGAAGGTGGGCTGGGGTGTGTGGCTGGGGGCTCTGCCCAGTGCTCGCTCTCTCTCTTGCAGGTCTGGCCAGGCCCCACGGCCTTCCCGGACTTCACAAACCCAAAGACTCACGAGTGGTGGTATGACATGGTGAAGGACTTCCACGAACAAGTGCCCTTCGATGGCATGTGGCTTGTGAGTGGCCCTGCAGTAGCTGCTGGCCTTGGCTCCTGCCCTGCACCTCTGCTGGGCCCCAGTGCAGCAGCGAGGCCATCCTGTCCTTTCCTTCCTTCCCCAGGACATGAACGAGCCATCCAACTTTGTGGAGGGCTCCCAGGATGGCTGCCCCAACAACAACCTGGAGCATCCCCCCTATGTGCCAGGTACAGAAGTGGGTTCCAGCCCTGCCCAGGGCTGGGGGGAAGCCGGGAGGAGCCCGGGGGATGCTCTGAGCTCCACCTCTCCTGTACAGGTGTGTTTGGGGGTCGCCTGCAGGCCGGGACCATCTGTGCCTCCAGCCAGCAGTACCTGTCCTCTCACTACAACCTGCACAGCCTCTATGGGCTGACTGAGGCCATCGCCTCCCACAGGTGAGCCTGGGGCTCCTGCCACAGCTCCTGCACATCCTGGGGGAGGCAGAGCTGGGGGACACCCAGTGTGGGCAGGCATTGGGTGGTGGGTGAGGTTTTGGGGTGTAACACAGGGCACTGTGGGAGCCCTGAGCCCCTTCCCCAGCTTAGGGGTGCTGAGCAGACCCATCCCACTCCCAGTGCTCTGCTGAGGATCCGGGGCAAGCGTCCCTTCATCATCTCACGCTCCACCTTTGCTGGGCACGGGCGCTACGCCGGGCACTGGACAGGGGATGTTGGCAGCGACTGGGAGCAGCTCTACTACTCTATACCAGGTATGCTGTGGGGCACTGGGCCTGTATCCACACCCCTGCTTCCCCCTGGTCCCCACAGCCAGGGGCTTCTCCACAAGCTCCATCCCCTGGTGCTGCAGAGCCCTGGTGCCCTCTGTGCCCTCTGCAGAGGTGCTGCTCTTCAACCTCTTTGGGGTTCCACTGGTGGGTGCCGACATCTGTGGCTTCCTGGGGAACACGAGTGAGGAGCTGTGCGTGCGCTGGACCCAGCTGGGCGCCTTCTACCCCTTCATGAGGAACCACAACGACCACGGCACCCGGGTGAGCCCTGGGAGTCCTCACCCGTCCAGGCAGGGGGCTCTGGGCCAGCCAGGGGTGTGGTGGCTGCTTCAGCTGCAGGGCTGTGTGCCCCCCGTGCTGGGAGAGCCCATCCTGCAGCCCTGCAGCCCCCTCTCGATTCCTCCCCACGCAGTCTGAGCGTCCCCCCGGGGCTGTCCCCTCCCATCCCTGCAGCCACAGGAGCCCTACTCCTTCAGCCCTCCTGCCCAGGCTGCCATGAGGAACGCCCTGCGCCTCCGCTACTCCCTCCTGCCCTTCCTCTACACCCTGTTCCACCGGGCTCACAGCGCCGGCGAGACAGTGGCACGGCCCCTGTTCCTCGAGTGAGTGCCAGCCCTGCCAGGGCTCAGTGGGAGGTGGCTGCAGGGTGTCCTGGCACTGCCCTCGCCTCTGTCCCCAGGTTCCCCACTGACCCCAACACCTGGGCCGTGGACCGGCAGCTCCTGTGGGGCGGGGGGCTGCTCGTCACCCCCGTGCTGGAGGCAGGACAGACCAAAGTCAGCGGCTACTTCCCAGCAGGGACGTGGTACAGCCTCACAGGGGTGGGTGCTCCTGCTGTGCTGCACAGGGGGCTTTGCTGGGGGATCTCATGGGCATTCCTGCATCCCACCAGCCCCCCGGGGCTCTGTGTGGGTCTCATGCCTCACCTACCTTTGCTGGTGCCCATTGAGGCCTGGGACCCTCCTGTGCCTGCTCTCCCTCTCTCTGTCCCCATGTAGGACTCCACCATCCACAGCAAAGGGCAGTGGGTCCTCCTGCCAGCACCTCTGGACACCATCAACGTCCACATCCGTGCAGGGCACATCCTGCCCCTGCAGGTGAGTCCCCTGTGCTCTGTGGTGACACCACGGTGACCTGGCTGTGCCCACACTGCTGGCAGGACAATGTCAGAGGAGCCGTGGCTGCAGTGCCTGGCAGGGCTGGGGGACACGGCTGTGGCAGTGCCCTGAGCTGTGCCTGCCCTGTGCCCCAAGGAACCTGCCTTCAGCACTGCCCAGTCCCGTGGCAAGGGCATGGCCTTGGTGGTGGCGCTGACCCTGGATGGCTTCGCCAGGGGAGACCTGTTCTGGGACGATGGGGAGAGCTGGGAGACCTTTGAGAGGGGGGACTACACCGAGATCCTCTTCCTGGCTTCAAACGTGAGCACGGGGAGCTGCTGGTGGGGTGCAGGGGGTCCTGGTGGCCCTGGCACACCTGTGTCTGCTCAGTGGCCAGCAGAGGGGCAGCACGTGGGGCAGGGCACCTGGAGGAGCTCTGGGTGCTCATGGGGTGGCTCAGACCCGGGAGCACATGGTGACATCCCTGCTGTCCCCAGGACGCCGTGCTCAGCCAGCTGCTGCGGGCCAGTGCCCACCTCGATGGGGTCCTGCTGGAGGCTGTGACTGTGCTGGGTGTCACCAGCCCTCCCCGGCGAGTCCTGGCCAATGGGGACATCGTGAGTGACTTCTCCTACCGCAGTGACACTCAGGTGAGTGCTTGTTCCCACCCTGGGAAGGGGGGGTGGCCAGGAAGGGACCCAGAGTGCAGCCAAGGGGCTGGTGGGGTCTGGCCCCAGCGATGGCACAGCACAGGCCAGGGGTGCCCTTCCCGAGGGATCTGTGGGACCAGGACTGTGCCAGGCTGTGGCTCTGCAAGGGGCAGGACCCCCCTGGGCCCAGTCCTGGCTGGCTCTCACCTTCCTTCTCCCCTCAGGTGCTGAGGGTCCCTGTGTCACTGCCCATGTGGGAGCAGTTTGTGATCTCCTGGTCCTGAGGCAGCGTTGGTCACAGGGACAGGCCACGCTGCTCCCCTGGAATCCAAGGCCAAATCCATCCCACCCCTCCTACCTGATGCTGCCTCTGCTCTTCCCACACTCCTGGGCTTTGTTTTCCCTCTGGCTGCTGATGGAGGGGTGTGACTGGACTGGCACAGGGAGGGGGGCCTTGCACAGCCCCCAGGGACAGAGAAAACCTCATCATCATCAAATCAGGGGAAAAAAGACCCAAGTGCCTTGAGAGACAGCAAACCAGTTACTCTGGGGGACTGGGGCAGAGACTGCAGGGAGTTTCCTGGCTGTGGTTTTGGGGGAGGGAGATGTGCAGGGGCTGAGGGAGCAGTACTGTGAATAAAGCTGCTGTTTGCTGGGAGCAGCCCAGGCTGTGTCCTTGTCCCCTTTCCTGATCCTGAATGTGCTCAGCCCCCTGACCCCAGCTGGGACACCCCGGCTCTGTCCCTGCCCGGAGCTCTCCAGTGGAACCCCCTGTGCCCCTTAAAGGCTCTCCCCCATCTCCCAGAGTGATGGGGGTCCCCAGCTGTTCCTGCAGCCCTGGCCGTGCCACAGAGGCCCTTGGCCTGTCCTGCTGGCTCCAAGCTGCAGGGGTGTGCTCAGCTTCAGGTGAAAACGGAGCCTTATCCTCCAGAGGCTTTATTGAGGGACAGCTTGGCCCTTTAGCTCCTCTGGCTGAGAGTCCAACACCAGGAACCCTCAGCACTCTGGGACCAGGCGATGTTGGAGCACAGAGGGCAGAGCTGTCTTGTGCTGTCACCTGGGATTTGGGACCAGCCCATCCATGATCCCGTTTGTGCCCCACAGGGCAGAGGTGGCACTCACAGCTCGTTGTGCAGCGGCCGGCACTGGGGGCTCAGTTTCTCCTCCAGGACAGCGTCAGGGGCGCACACCCAGGGGTCCCCCGTGTCCCACTGCCACTTGAGGAGCTGTGCACGCAGCAGCTGGAGCACGGTGGCGTAGTGAGGGTCAGGGGCCAGGTTGTGGCTCTCGGTGGGGTCACGGCTGCAGTCAAAGAGCTCCCAGCGGTCCCGGTAGTAGTACTGGTGCAGGGTCTTGCTCCAGTGGGTCGGCTGCCCCGCCCTGGTGCGGTTGAGCAGGTCTTGGAAGGTGGGTGAGACGTAGAAGTCCTGGTCGATGGGGAAGGGCATCTTGTAGTTGAGGTTGTGGATGAGGCGGAACTGCCGGTGCTGCACGGCTCGCATGGGGTAGTACATGGTCACCTCGTGGTGGCTCTGGCTGCTGAAGGCGGTGGCCCAGGGCTGCTCTGACTCCAGGGCTGGCAGGAGAGACTTTCCAGTGAGCTGCACCTGCCTCGTGCCAAAGATGCTGTAAGCAGGGTAGGGGATGGAGAACCAGTCCAGAATGGTCGGTGTCAGGTCTGGAGGGGAGGAAGAGGGTGAGAGGAGGGAGGGACAGGCACCCTGGGAAGAAACTCAGCCCCAGAGAGGGGCAGAAAGGTCCATGGGGATGGTGTCCCCACAGGGGACCCTGTTCTGTCCTCGCCTCTCTCCCTTCCCTGCACTGAGGGCTCAGGGTGCCCCCAGGGACAGGACCCTGAGTTTTGGGGTGGGGAGCAGCCCACACCCATAGCACAGCTGTGCTGCCTGCCCCCCTCAGCTCTCACCCAGCAGGCTGGCGAAGGCCGGGCTGACCTGCCCCCAGCGCTGGGGGTGCTCGGGGGAGGAGAGGAGCAGCGGCTGGGCGGTGCCCGAGCGGTACAGGTTGGTCCTGCCCCCGGGGAACGGGATGCCGTTGTCGGAGGTGTAGATCACCAGGGTGCTGTTGAGGAACCCGGCATGGCTCAGCTCCTGCAGGACCAGCCCGATCCCTGCGGAAGGACAGAGGGGCAGAGCTCAGCAGCAGGGATCCCTGAGGAAGGACAGAGGGGCAGAGCTCAGCAGCAGGGAGGGGATGGATCCCTGAGGAAGGACA
>CM031873.1:11597238-11617734 GCA_018697195.1 Certhia americana | reverse complement strand
GGGCAGAGCTCAGCAGCAGGGAGGGGATGGATCCCTGAGGAAGGACAAGGGACAGAGCTCAGCCAGAGGGAGGGGATGCAGCGCTCGCCAGCCCCAGCCTGGCCCACAGCTCCCACCTTGGTCCATGCGTCCGATGGTCGTGTACTGGGCAGCCAGGTCTGCTCGGGCAGCCGGTGTGTCCGGGACAAAGGCAGGGACCTAAACGGGGACAGGGGAAAGGGCCACGTGGCTGACACAGGCAGCTGTGCCTTCAGCAGCTCTTGCTGTGACGCTGGAGGCAGTGACAAAGTGGGGGCCAGCCCCGGCTCCATCAGGTGCAGCCCAATAGAGCCCCACAAGTTCTCACCTGCACTTGTTCCGGGTGGTAAATCTGTGGCTTCCAGTCAGGGATCCAGCCCATCCCGCTCTCTCCGTTGCCAAATTTCTCACAAAAGGCCCCAAATTGGGGCTGGGAGTGCCCGCAGCGGTGGGGGTCGTGGAAGGCAACATAGAGGAAGAAAGGTCTAGGGATGGAAAGGGGGGATGTGGAGGTGGTGAAGCAAAGGACTGCCCGGAGACCCTCCTGGGTCTTCTGGGTCAGCAGGACTCCCCCCACCTAATCTGGATATAGGATGACCCCCAGGGACAAGGGGCCCCTTCCTGTTTGTGGCCAGCTGGGCCGTGGGGACACATCTCCAGTGAAGCCAGCTTCCCTCCTCCCCACAGCCATTCCTGGGGTGAGGGGGCCGTCTCACCTCTCGTCCTGGCTCTGCAGGAACCGCCGGACCAGCGCCTTGATCCGGGTGATGTTCCTCCCAACCTGCAGCACCGAACTGTTCTCCTCTGTGTAGGCGAAGTCGAAGGGGTACACAGCCTCCGGCCCCACGTGCTTCTTCCCAATTATCCCTGCAGGAACGCAGAGAGGTGCTGTGCCAGGAGCAGTGCCAGGGGTGGATGTGGCTGCTGTTGTCTCTGTGCAGGGACAGCCCCAGGTCCCCAGCCTAGGGGCAGTTTAGCCACCAAGCTCTCCCAGTGGGGTTTGGTGCTCCCTACCTGTTCCAGCTCCTTACCTGTGCGGACGCCAGCGTGGCTGAGCAGCTGGGGCAGGCTCCGCACGCCGTCGAAGGAGTTGAAGTGATGCACGTCCTGGTGCAGCCCGTACATCCCGTTCTGGTGCTGCAGGTGAGGGGAGGCAGCACGGTCAGACCAACACATCCAGCCGTGCCCGTGACCTCTGCCGTGGGCTGGCAGCCCCGGCCCGGTGCCGGCAGGTGTCCCTACCTGGGGTAAGCCGGTCAGGATGCTGGCCCGGCTCGGGGAGCAGCTGCTCACGGAGGTGAAGGCGTTCTGGAAGACCAAACCTCGCCGGGCCAGCGCGTCCAGGTTCGGCGTCTGGATGGCCGAGTTGTTGTAGGCACCGCTCTCAAAGCCGCCGTCATCGGCTGCGGGACGGGTGCGGGGTCAGCCCGGGGGTGGGGGCAAGGCCCGGGGACACTGATGACACCGGCAGCATCCCTGGGCTGCGGGTGACCCGGGCGGTGCTGCCGAGGGGATGCAGCAGAGCCCGGCACCGTCCCTCCCTGCCTGCCTCCCTCCCAGCCCCGGTTCCGGGCCGGTTTCGGGGCTCGGCCGGGCCGCACTCACCCAGGAGCAGCAGCACATTGCGGGCTGGGGCCGGGGCTCCGCCGGTCCAGAGAGCGCCCAGCAGCAGCACCAGCGCCCAGGGCCGCATGGCACCGGTACCGGCACCTGCACCGGCAGCAGTACCGGCAGCTGCACCGGAGCTCGGCAGCTCCTCCGGCCGCCCCGGCTCCTCCTCACCCCGGTCACATGAGACACCCCGGCAGCTCAGATCCGGCGCGGGCGGAGCCGCGGCTGTGCCGGGCTGGCACCGGCGGCTCCGTGCAGCCCCGGCCCGCCGGGGATCCCGCTCCGCTTCTCCCCGGTACCGAACCGCGGGCATCCCGCTCCGCTTCTCCCCGGTACCGACCCGCCGGGGATCCCTCTCCGCTCCGCTTCTCCCCGGTACCGAACCGCTGGGGATCCTGCTCTGCCCCGCTTCTCCCCGGTACCGAACCGCTGGGGATCCTGCTCTGCCCCGCTTCTCCCCGGTACCGAACCGCCGGGGATCCCTCTCCGCCCCGCTTCTCCCCGGTCCCGTCCCGCTCCGTCCCGGCCATGCCGGGGTGTCGCTGCCCGGTGCTGCCGATCCTGCGCTGGCTCCCGCGGTATTCCCGGGCGTGGCTGCCGCTGGACCTGCTGGCCGGGCTGGCCGTGGGACTGACCACCGTGCCCCAGGCGCTGGCCTACGCCGAGCTGGCCGGGCTGCCGCTGCAGGTGGGTACCGGGTACCGGGGCCCTGCGGCTCCCCGGACCGGGCTGAACCGGGAGCCCCGCTCCCGCAGTGGTGTGGCAGGGCTGAGCTGGGCTGGCTGACCAAGGGCTGAGGCTGTGCAGTCGCCCATTTCCACGGTGCCACGCGTGTGCTAAGGGCCCTGGAGTGACCCGAATCAGCCCAGCCCTCCCAGTCCGGGGGTGTCTGGTCTCTCCCAGCTCCCAGGGCTGTGCCAGTCCCCTTCTGTCCCCCTGCAGTACGGCCTCTATTCCTCCTTCATGGGCTGCTTCGTCTACTGCTTCCTGGGCACGGCCAAGGATGTGACACTGGGTCCCACGGCCATCATGTCCCTGCTCGTCTCCTCTTACGCCTTCCACGAGCCCGTCCATGCCGTGCTGCTCGCCTTCCTCTCTGGCTGTATTCAGCTGGCCATGGGGCTCCTGCACCTCGGTGAGATGCTCCTGCCGTGCACAGATGTGTGTTTAGGATATTGCTGTACAGCCTGTTGCTGTTCCTTCCTCCATTCTGCTCCCCGGGACACTGGGATTGTCGTGCTAATGCTTGTGACAGCTCTGTGCACATACATGGGGGTCAGGAGCGTCCTCACTGCCTCCCATCCCATGCAGGATTCCTTCTGGATTTCATTTCCTGCCCTGTCATTAAAGGGTTTACATCAGCTGCTTCCATCACCATTGCCTTCAACCAGATCAAGGTAGGATGTGCCCTGTGTCCTGTCCTGGCCAGCTCTCTCTCAGTGTTAAGGAACTGGGATTTAGCACGGGGCTGGACAATGTGCTTGGTGCTGGAGGAAGGAGTCCCAAAGGGGTCCTGGGACCCCCTGCCAGAGGTTCTGCTGGGTCCCTGAGCCCTCTGCTCTGAGCAGACCAAGCTGAACACACCCTCTGCTGGTGGCCAGCTGGTGGCATCCAGGACACCAGTAAAACCAGGACATTGGATGTGGTCACTTGCAGGAGGCACTGGGCGATTCTCTGGCACGGTGGGGCCGCAAATTTGGAAGCTGGGGGGTGGTTTGCAGCCCCAGCAGCCCCTCACTGGCCTCTCAGGGACCTGAGGCTCTGCTGGGCTGCCACACTTCCTTTGTGGTTAACCCAAATCAGAGCCTCTGCCAGCAGCTGCATTGGCTAATGGCTGCGGTCACGGGGCTGGCCGGGCTGTGCCACCACGCTCTGTGTTCCTGCACAGAACATTCTGGGGCTGCAGGGCATCCCGAGGCAGTTCTTCCTGCAGGTCTATGAGACGCTGAGGAGGATTGGGGAGACCAGGTCAGCCCCACACCTGTCCTGCTCCCTTCTCCCTGCCCTGCTCCCTGCCCTGCTCCCTGTCCTGCTCCCTGTCCTGCTCCCTGCCCTGCTCCCTGCCCTGCTCCCTGCTCCCTGTCCTGCTCCCTGCTCCCTGCCCTGCTCCCTGCCCATCTCTTTGGGTCACCTTGGGCTGACTTCTCGGTCTCTGCCCAGCTCTGTGCCACAGCCCCCCGTCCCCTAGGGCTCTGTGGGAGCTCTCCCTGTGCCCCCACAGCGTGTGTGGGGTGGCACTGCTGTGCCTCTTGCAGGGCTGGGGACGCCGTGCTGGGGCTGACCTGCCTGGCTGCGCTGGCAGGGCTCCGGGCCATGAAGAGCCACCTGCCCCAAGCTGCCCCCACAGAACCACTGGCTGTCAGGATCAGCTGCTTGATTGTCTGGATCTCTGCCACAGGTGTGTCAGCTGCCCCCTGCCCTGTCCCCTCCTGGGGCTCATCTCTTTGGGGCAGGGAAGACAGAGCCTGAAACTGGTAAAGCCAGGCTGACAGGGGCCAAGGCCTGCAGGTGGGTCAGTGTTGGTATTTATTCTCACAAATAACGAGTGTGGGTATTTATTCTCACAAATGAGACAGTACTGCTGGAGTGGCTGTCTTGAAGCTTTTATTCCATTATAATTACCACTCTCATTTGACCAAGTCAGGTAAAGGAAATGGAAACAGGTTCAGCCACTGCAACAGCAGCCAAAGATTTCTTTGTTACAGTGCATTAAAAAAACTTTTTAGCCAATTGTATATTGCCAAAGCTTTACAGGCAGTTGCTTTAGCCAGTCACTAAAAGCTCACGGACACCTTCTTCTAACAATGCTTTCTTGTAATGGTCTAAAACAATGGATAATAATTATTAAGCATACATATTTCTACTATCTTGCTTAACACATTTTCTAGGCCTCACTTGATATTGCACATGGCGTTATTATTTCCTGACCTTGCTTCCTTTAACTTTCTTACATTTCTTCATTCTGAGATTTGCCCTCCCACAGCTTTCTTAGAGTTTTATGGCTCTTCTATTTCCCACAGGCCAGAGGGGACAAAGTCCCAAGGGTCATGTCACAGTGTCCCTAAAGCTTGGAAACCCTCGGGCACCCATCTCCTTCCCCCCTCCTGTCCCTTGGGCCCCGGGCAGGTCTCACAGCTGCTCTCTCCACTTCCACAGCACGCAATGCTCTCGTGGTCCTGTTTGCTGGCCTGGTGGCCTATTCCTTCCAGGTGATGGGCTCCCAGCCCTTCAGGCTCACCGGCAGCATCCCCCAGGGCCTCCCAGCCTTCCAGCCACCACACTTCTCCCTGGCAGTGCCCAACGGCACCGTCCCCTTCCAGAGCATGGTGCAGGTGGGTGCTGGCAGCTCCCTGGGGGCTGCTCTGCTCCCTCCCGTGTGTGCTGGGTTCCTTCCCCCCCTGACTGGATCCTTCCCCCCAGGACATGGGGGTCGGGCTGGCCGTGGTGCCGCTCATGGGCCTGCTGGAGACCATCGCCATCGCCAAGGCTTTTGGTAGGGCTGTGCCAGGGTGCTGCCCTGTGCTCACGGCGGGGGCTCAGGGTGCTGGGGAGGGGTCTCTGCAAGGCCTTGGGGTGCTGGGGAAGGTGCTTGTTCCTTTTGGGAGGGACTGGGCTCTGGTTCGTAGCGTGGGCTGGCAGCAGGGGCCCTGTGGGGTGCACAGCTGAAGTTTGCCCAGGAGGTGAGTGTTGTCTTGGGGTGCTCCTGTGCCCGAGGGGTGCCAGGACAGGGCCCACACTGTTCAGTTGTGCCTCGTGTGCGTGGCAGGTTGTGCCTGTGGGATCCTCAGGCCAACGCCACCATCTCCTTTCAGCCTCACAGAATGGTTACAGGATTGACCCCGACCAGGAGCTGCTGGCTCTGGGTAAGAGCTGCAGGGGTGGGGACACCTGCCAGGTGTCCCACAGCCCCTGAGCTGCCTGAGATCCCCATTTCACCGGTCCTGCCTCCACCTGAAGTTTTCCTTTCCTTACCTTTGCATGCTGCCCCCATCCCAGCGTTCTCATGGCTCAGGAATTTCCAGAGCTGGGTGGGCACTGTCCAGTGGGAAGGGAGAAGGTCATGATGGGGACACAGACACAGCAGTGCCTCCCCAGCCCCTCTCCTTCCTCCCCTCAGGCGTTGCCAATGTCCTGGGCTCCTTCGTCTCCTCGTATCCCATCACGGGCAGCTTTGGCCGGTGGGTAGCAGCAGGGGGAGCAGGGCACTCGCTGGGGCTGCGTGGTCAGGGAGCTCTGCAAAATCCTGAGTGGGAGACTGTGCTGACTGCAGTGGGTCCCTGAGCTCGTGTCCTGGTCCCCAGCAGCCCACCTTGGTGGCCGGCTGTCCTGGTGGCCACCTCCCTTCCTGCTGTGCGGTCCCGCTGTGGGCTGGAACCTTGCTGGTGTTCCTCCCTGACAGGGCAGGGTGCTTCTCCTTGGTGGGGGCTTCGGGCAGCGGGCAGGAGCAGCCCCCAGCCCCCCGGTTCGGTTTGCATTTCAGGACGGCAGTGAATGCTCAGTCAGGGGTCTGTACCCCCGCGGGAGGGCTCGTCACAGGTACAGCCCTGCCCTGCCCTTGGGCTGCTCCCTTTCCCTGGGTGCCAGGGACCCCTGGGTGTCAGGGTGCCCGTGTCTCAGGGGTCCCCCCCTCCCGCAGGTGCCCTGGTCCTGCTGTCCCTGGCCTACCTCACCTCTCTGTTCTATTACATCCCCAAAGCGGCTCTGGCCGCCGTCATCATCTCGGCAGTGGTGCCCATGTTCGACGCTGGCATCTTCCGGACGCTCTGGCGGGTTAAGAGTGAGGACATCAGTCGGGAACGGGCATTCCCCCTGTTCAGGAAACTTCCCAGCCCCCCCAGCACTCACACTCGCCCCCCTTCACGGCTCCCCCTCTCACACACACCAGGTTTCCTCACCGGCTCTACCCCAGGTTTCCCGTAGCAATCTCAGATGTCCAGATCCTTAAAATAATTTAATCATGGTGCCACAACTATGAATAACAGCTCGAGTTGGGTGTTTCTGAGGAGGGATCCAGAACAAAGGAGTCTGTGAGCTTTTATTATTTTATCCCATCACAGACCTGCCAAAGTCTGGGGGTGATTGGCTCCTGCCACCATCTCTGAGTGTCCCCTCATTGTCTCCTGGTGCCCCATCATTGTCTCTGAGTGCCATTACTGTCTCTGAGTGTCCCATTGCTGTCTCTGAGTGTCCCATTACTGTCTCCGAGAGTCCCACTATTGTCTCTGTGCCCCATCATTGTCTCTGAGTGTCCCATCCCTGTCTCTGAGTGTCCCATCAGTCTCTGTGTGCCATTACTGTCCCTGAGTGTCCCATTAATGTCCCTGAGTGTCCCATCACTGTCACTGAGTGTCCCACCATTGTCTCTGTGTCCCATCATTGTCTCAGAGTGTCCCACACTGTCTCTGAGTGTCCCACACTGTCTCTGAGTGCCATTACTATCTCTGAGTGTCCCATCACTGTCACTGAGTGTCCCACCATTGTCTCTGTGTCCCATCATTGTCTCAGAGTGTCCCACACTGTCTCTGAGTGCCATTACTGTCACTGAGTGTCCCATCATGTGGCTGCCCAGCGGTGCCTGAACCCTTTGTCATGCAAAGGGATGCTGTTCACGGCTCCTTCCAAGGGCTCCCCCCCAGATCTCAGCCTGCAGCCCCACTGAAGCTGCCCCGAGCCACCTGCACGGATTGGATTCCTCCAGAACCGGCTGCAGCCCGGCTGTGCCCGCAGAGCTGCCGCTGTCACCGAGTGTCCTGTGGCACGAGGAGCAGCCACAGCCGAACCTGGTTTCTCTGTCCTGCAGGGCTGGACTTTGTGCCCCTCTGTGTGACATTCCTGCTCTGCTTCTGGGAGGTTCAGTATGGAATCGTGGCTGGGGTGCTGGTTTCTGGCATTCTCCTGCTCTACTCCATTGCCAGGCCCCCGATAAAGGTGGGCTTCACCCCTGCCCATGGATGGGGCAGGGCCAGGGAGCTGGGAGGGGGCTGCTGAGGACAGTGAGGTGGTGGGGTGCAGGATGCTCCCGACCTGTTCTTGCTGTCCCCAGTCTGGCACGGGCACAGCACAGGGACATCTTTGAAAGAGCAGGAGGGAAGGAATGTGCTCAGGCTGGAGAGCAGGGGGGGGAGGCATCGCTGTCCCTGTCCTGCTAACACTGGGGTGTGTGCAGGAGGGATGGGGGCTCCTGCTTCTCCCACTCCATCCGGGAGGACAGTGAGTGACACGGGCAGTTGTCCCCGCCTGGGGAGGGCCACAACCCTGAGCTCCCTGTGTCTCCCTCCTCAGGTGTCAGAGGGAGCCGTGCTGCTGGTGCAGCCGGGGAGCAGCCTGCACTTCCCAGCCGTGGAGCACCTGCGGGACTCCGTGTGCAGCCGTGCTCTGGCAGGTACTGTGCTCCCGGCTGGGCTGGGGACACGCCTGTCACCGCCTGGATCGCTTCTGCACACCCGAGGACAGCGGGTGCAAGCGGTGACAGCACAGCTGTCCCCCCCCTGCCAGCCCCTGCCCTGGCTCTGAGGACTGTGACCCCAGGGCTGGTCATTTCTGGACTCGTCAGGGACATGACCTTGTGCTCTTCCAGCAGCATCTCCACCACGCTCAGTCATCCTGGACTGTTGCCACATCAGCAGCATTGATTACACGGTGGTGGTGGGGCTGGCAGAGCTGCTGCAGGAGCTGCACAGCCACGGACTCTCGCTGGCCTTTTGTGGCCTGAAGGTGAGCAGGGGACCTCGGCCAGCCCAGCCCAGGCCCAGGGAGGGTGTGGCTGATGGGCTCAGCCCTGCTGCCTTCCCTGTTCTGGCACCATCATCACCCAAACGCTTCATCTCACTGGGGGCTCTGCCCTGGGGGCATGGCAAGTGGCCAGCACCCTCCAGGCCAGGTTTCTCTGCCCTCAGGACCCTGTTCTCCAAGTCCTCCTGTCGGCAGAGTTAGAAGGATTCCAGCATTTCCCCAGCCGGGAGGAGGCAGGTGAGGCTCTGGGCTGCTCTGCCAGTGATGAGGGTGGCTCTGGAGGACACCCGTGGGGATCTGACCTGTCCAGCTGCAGAGCAGCAGTGTGGGGGCTGTAGGGGCTCCTGGGAGGGTGAGCTGGAGCCCCTCCCAAGAATTGTGTCTCCCCAGCCCTGGGGATTCATGGTGAGCTCTGGTAGCTCAACCCAGCAGCAGCAGCTCAGCACCACAGAGCCCTTCACTCCCCCTGCAGAGGGATGGGACAGAATCAGAGAAAAGGTGAAACTCTTGGGCTGAGATGAAGGCAGTTTGATAGGACAGGAAAGGAAAATTCTAATAATGATCAAGGAATATCCAAAGCAAGTGATGCACAGGGGGCTGCTCACCACACACAGAGCAATGCCCAGCCAGCCCCTGAGCAGTGGCCATCACCAAATCCCTCCAGTGGCTCCTTCAGCACGATGCCCTGTGCTCTGCAACATCCCTCTGGGCACTGGGGCAGCTCTCCTGCCTCTGCCCCCCTCCCAGCTCCTCCCTGCCCACACAGCCTGGCAGGCTGAGAAGTCCTTGGCTTAGTGTAAGCACTGCTCAGCAGCAGCTAACCGGCCTTTCCTTTTCTGGGTCGAATACAGCGACATCTAAGGAATCTAGCTGCCAGGCTGTGTGGGCGGGAGGACGAGGAGCTCGATCGGGGGCAGTAGGAGGAGAGCTGCCCCTATGTCCACGAGGGCGTGCAGAGCACGGGCATCGTGCTGAAGGAGCCACTGGAGGGATTTGGTGATGGCCACTGCTCAGGGGCTGGCTGGGCATTGCTCTGTGTGTGGTGAGCAGCCCCCTGTGCATCACTTGCTTTGGATATTCCTTGATCATTATTAGAATTTTCCTTTCCTGTCCTATCAAACTGCCTTCATCTCAGCCCAAGAGTTTCACCTTTTCTCTGATTCTCTCTCCCTTCCAGGGGCTTGGAATAACCTGGCCCTTTGGAAGGTGCCCCTGCCTGTGGCAGGGGTGGAACAAGATGAGTTTTAATGTCCCTTCCAGCCCAAACCATCCTGTGACCCAGCTGGGGGCTGAGTTTCCAGTTTAGCAATTAATTTCCCTCCATTGCAGAGAGAAGAGAGGTGCTTCCAGTCCCTGATGCAGGAGCAGAGGTGAAGGGAGAAGGTGCTGCTGGGCCTTCTTCCACCACTGAAACAAAGGAGACACAGGGCTGGAGGATGAGACAGAGCTGAGATGGACAGAGCCAGAGCTCTGCTCAGCACCTCAGACACCACACCTGACACTGCAGGGGGATCTCCCTCCTCTGCTGAGACCTGGGAGGAGGAAGAGGGATCCTCACTGCTGGAAGATGTCACAGCTCCAGAGGGCAATGCAGAGCCCTCTGCTCAGCGTGGGGCTGGTGACTCTGCTGAGGTGGCTCCTCTGCTGAGGAAGGTGAGGATCCTGCTGCGTGCTGGGGACCAGCTGTGACTTGTTGCTCTCTTGTGTGACATCAGGAGGCCAGGCTGCATCCCCCACATCCCTTTGGCCACGTCGGGGAGCTGCTGCCTGGCTTCCTCCAGGAGAAGCTCGCTGTGTTTACTGTCTTGTGCGTGTGGTGGTGCTGGGGGAAACCACAAATTACACAAGTCAGCTTAGACACTGCAGTGCTCTCCTGCTGAGCAAGCCTTGAATATTAAAGCTACACAGCTCTCAAGAGTTATTTGCGTTTCACTGGCTGGTCTTGTCCCTCCTCTTCCTGGTTGTTCTCTGTTAGCCCCTGTAGCAGGAAGATGTCAGTACTCCTGCAATGGAGGAGGTGACAAAGAGTTTCCCTTTGGCAATGAGTAACAGACATTGTGGTCTTTGTTTTTCTTTCTTTAATAGAAAGGAAACAGGAATAAAGCAAAGAAACTTACGTCTGTCTCCAGAGAGCAGGACTCTCTGCCTCCTCAGAGCACAGTGCCAGCTCAAACCACAGAGTTGCCTGACAAGTGTGTTGCTCCTCAAGAAATCCACTCCCCCGGCGGTGAGGGAGCCAAGCCAAGTGCTGATGGACTTAGTGATGCCAGTGGAGACACACCTGGAGGCCACAGGGATTTGGCACACCTGAGGAAGGAAGCTGGCAGCCCGGGAGCAGAGGGGCTGAGCCCTACAGAGCAGAGCAGCACAGCCAGTGGGGCTGTCCCAGGGGACAAGGTGGGGGATGGAACAACCCCAGAGCATGGAGAAACAGCCAGGGGTGATGTGGAACAGGGCAGTCGTGCCCCCGGCCAGCTGCCAGCAGCTACAGCAGATTCCCAGGCCCGGGGCAGCAGCAAGGAGCTGCTGTCACCAGGGCAGGCAGCGAGTCCCTCCAGGCTGCCTCCTGCCAAGGGAGCCCCCAAAAACAAACCTGAGACCCAGACCTCCCCTGGGACCCAGAGCCCGCAGGCTGGGAAGGAGCCCAAGCAGAAAGGGAACAGTTCCACTGCCAAGGTGAGTGTGAGTGAACTCTGGTGAGTGTTCCAGTGGGCACAGCTTCCCTGTGCCAGTGTGACCTGCTCATGCTGTCAGTGAGGCTGAGGAGCACCAGCCCAGGGTTACAGGGTGGAATTGGGGAAGCTCTTGGTGGAGTTCTGTTCCTCTGGGTGTCAGTTCTAGCCTAACTCTCACTGAGGGACCACTCAGTTGCCCCCAGGACTGGGAGGTGTCTCTTCTCCAGCCAGCCATGATCTCTGGAGAGCTCTGGGATCCCTTTGAATGAGGGGATTTTGTGTTTTGCAGGCCTGTGCTCTGTTTATACACAGGCCTGGTAATCTGGAAGTTGCTGTGGGTTCTCTTTCACTTTCTTTGTGCTCCATCCTCTGGGACCTGGGGCTGACTGACCTGACTGCTTGGCAGTGTGTTTAGACTGGGCTCCTCTTCCATCCTGTGCTGTTCCCTTCCCTCAGCGAGGGATCAGCCTTTCCAGGAGGAGATGCTGTGCTTCCAGGATCTCCTGCTTCACTGGCCAGTGTTTGTCTCCCTGTTGCAGAATGCAAACACAAAAGAGAAAAATCAGACCCCGCGTGAGAAAACACCAAACGGGAGTGAGAAGACAAGTCTGAGCCCAGGAGCTGAGGCTGCCAGAAAGGAGGGTGCTGTGGCTGCAGCAGACAGCCCCAAGAACAAAAAGGAGCAAAGGAACCAGAAACCTGTGGACAAGATTAAAGAAAGGTAAGAACAGCCCTGCTGCTCCCCAGCATTCTGAGGGAGAACAGGAGCTGCTGTGAGGAGGACTCAGGACTCCAGGTTGAAGTGCTGGGATTGGGGCAGTACATCCCTTGGACAATGTGGAAATGGAATTGTCTTGAAGCTGAGGTGAAGTGGTTGTGCACGACAGAACCAGTGTTGAATGGGAGCTGCAGCACAGGTGATGTGTTGAACCTGCTTGAGCATCTGATGGATCAAAAAGAGATTATTTCTCTTATTTCTTGCTCTTATGAGCAACACGTGCTTCACCCACACAACGCTTGAGGTGAATAGTGTGAGGAGCTGTTTTGGTGTTTTGCTTAATGTGTATGAAGAGCTGGAAGGGGTTGGAAGTGTAGCCATTCCAGGTGGCTCTGCTGGGACCATCTCCTGCTGCCTTTAGGAGCCCATTTTTCCTTTTTGCCCTGGGCTTTGCACTAGGCCTGCTCAAAGATCACTCTGAGTGAACTGCTGCCAGGGTTTATGGCTCTTGCAGCCACTCAGCTAGTGGCTCAAGTCTGATTTGAGGTCTACAGTGATTTGTGCAATTAAAAAACCCCAACAGAATCCTTTCTGTTTGCCTTCCAATTCTTTCCTGCAGTTCTGTGAGCCGCAATGGGGGTGTCACAGTGTATTTCCATGCAATATTGTCCAAAGACTTCAAGCTCAACCCTGATACCCATAAAGTGTTCATCAGGGCTCAGGATATTCCTTCCTATGCCAACTGGAAGGACAACATCTGTGAGCTGAACTGCACCCGGTGAGTGTTCCCTGCCCTGAGAACGGGGGGGTCCCTGTGGGGCCTCAGCTCCTGTGCAAGGTGGGGCTCTGTGCCCACAGGTGGGGCTTGCAGCAAAGGGTTTCACAGAGGAGAGAACTGTTCTGAAATGTTCATGTGAAAGAACAGTCACCATTCCTATTAAAAATGGAGCAATGCATGAAAAAGTGCTGTAGGTCAGCTGATGTGTCCTTCACCTGCCTTTGCTGTGTTTGTGTTTCCAAGGCACCTGGGAGAACATGGCTTCCTCATTGAAGGTGCTGTAACTCTCAGCAAAGAAATCCTGGATAAATGCATTCCTTACAAGTACTGGGTGTCCTGTGGGAAGGGGGAGTACGAGTTCATTTACAAGACTCCAGAATCCAACGATCACGTGAATCGCTGCTTATTGATAAAAAAGACCTTGCTCAACAATGGAGGTGAGCTCTGGCTGGACCTGCACCTTGGGGTGCTCCCTGCTGTGCTGTGGCCCAGCATTCCTGCCAGACAGCCCTGTCTGAAGCTGGGAGCTCCGTGGGCTGCTGTGGCAGCTGGCAGATAGACAGCACCTGATGGCAATGGTTGTTTTGCTGTGTTCTCCCTGTGTTGCTGTTCCAGAGTGGCACCAGTACGATGACATCGTGTGTGCAAAGCCTTCCAGGTTCAGAAACGTTTGGCAGATACTTGCTGGTCAGGATAAAAACAAGGAAGTGGTGGAAGGGAAGAAAATAGCTGCCAACGTTATGTTGGAAAGTATTTTCAGCATTCTTGGAACCTGGAGTCCTGACAACCTGATGAACTTCATCTGCCAGCTGAGGCAGTTCCATTACGTTGCAGTTGCCCAGCGGGTGTTTGATGGCAAGGCAATGCCATGGTTAGAGTTAAACTTCAGCACAGAGCAGGTAATCCCTTCTTCTCTTGCACAGAGACAGAAGACACTCTGTTACTGAACCCAAACCCAAATTCTGCTGTTGACCTTGCTGGGTTAAGTTTGCTTTTCCAGTCAAAGTTCAGGTACAGAAGCAGTGGGGATCCTTTTGGAGTGACTGCTACTGACAGCCTTGGGGGCTTCAGTCAACCTGTGCACCTCAGTGTGGTTCTGAGACCCCATTTGGGTCAGCAGCAGAGCTGTGACTTTGTACTTGAGTGTGTTTTTTGTTTGGATATTAATTTCCTAAGCCTTGCCATTAAGTTTTGCTGCCTGTTCTGTCACTAACAACTTCTCTGCACTCATCTCTTGCTCCAAACCTGCCTGCGTTCTGGGAGAAGTTCCTGATTCTGTTCTAAGCAGTGATGCTAGCAGGGCTCGTGGAATCCAAAATTTTTTAATTGACATAATCAGGAAATGTGGCAGAAATGTTGTTGGGGCTGCTCCTTCCTATCCTGTGGCCTCACTAGAACTGGCAGAAGAAAATGGCTTCAGAAGAGAAAGACTGATGCTGTGCTTGGTTTGTTTCTTCCCTTCTTTGTCCCAGGTGAATGATTTACTGCTAAAATACATGAAGAAAATAGCTCAGCCTTTCCTTGCACCAGAAGCAGCTGCTGAGGACAGAGTCATCCAAAGCAAGCTGGCTCTGGGGCTCACCATCCTCGTGGTGGTTGAGGACCGTTCACTCCCAGCACTTAAAGGTGACCTGGCTGACCTGTGTAGCCTCTTGTGCCTGGATCAGGTGTCACAACAAGATGTCCTGAATGAGATTGATCACATCAAACAGGCTTTTGCAGGAGTTACCAAGTAAGTGCTCCATGTGCCTTCTAACTGACAGGGCTGGCGTTGCTCAGGTGTAGCACCCTTTGATAAAACAGCAGGAATCCAACTCTCTGCTGCCAGAGAGCCAGAGAAAAACTTGTATTTTGAGGTATCTTTGGATGTCTCAGTTCCTGCCTCCTGCTTGAAGCAGGGCTAGCATCCAGGCAAGGTTGCAGTGCATCATTCCACACTTTTTGGTGCTGACTGCTTACCTGGTGCTGGATTTGGAGTTCTTCACTCACACAGCTGCAGCCATTGCATTTCTTTCTGGAGTCCTGCTCTCTGTGGGTGTCACAGGGCTGGGAGGGCTCATGGAGAGACTGTAGATAAAGGATTGGGTCTTCCCAGTGCTGCAGCAGCAGGGTCTGTGCAGAGAGATCCAGCAACATTGCAGCTCTGGGCCTTAAACCTGGACAGATGCACTCTGCAATGCAGATGGAGCTAAAACAGTGACCAGAGGTTAATTGAAGGTACCTAGGGAGATTGAGATGTAGCCTCCCACACCCCTAGGGCATTCTCAAGGCCTGGATAAAGCTGTTCTTTCACTCAGTGTGTTTGTTTTGTTTTGTTTTCTTTAGCTTGAAGGTCGACCTGACAAACTTGTGCCAGAGGTGCATTGAATGTGAGGTAGACCAGTGGGTGTGGGTCCTTCCCCTTCTGCATTCCTTTGCTGCTCCCCTGCATCAGGAGCACGAGCTGGTGGAGGAGGATGTCTGGGCAGGGCTGGAAGGGCTCCCATTTACTGAAACCAGGAGGAAACGAGATGTGTGAGTTTTCCAGAGCTCCCAGTCACACCCCGTGCCCTGGTGCTGTAGCTGGGGGTGATCACCTTACTGCATCTCTTTTTTTTTTGTTTGTTTGTTTTTCCCTCCCTCGCTTTTAAAGGGTGGGAAATACTGCATGCTGAGGGAGGATGTTTGGGGTGTTGGGGCACAGCCACACTGGTGGCTCAGAGGTCATTAAGTGACCCCTCAAACACAAACCTGGTTCTGCCAGCGAGGGAGCAGGTGGGAGCTAAAGCTGCTCATGTTGTGCAGAGTCTGAGCAAGACCTGGAGTTGATTTTCCCTGAGTGCTTGTGCTCAATGGTTTGGCTCTGCTCTGTCACCCCTGGGCCCTGGGGACTCCCACTGACCCTCAGCTGCAGTGACAAAACACAGGAATGAGGAGGAGACTCCTCTGTGGACTGCACAAGCTCACGGCCTTTTGCTCCTTGGGATGCTGAAGGTTTTGTTCTGTCTCCTCTCAGAGTGACCCTGCTGGAACGAATGAGAGAAAAGAAGCACCTGCTGGAGTTTGATGTGACTCTGGTCAAGTCCTGGCTCTGTGTGCTGCCCCTGGGGAGCCTGGCTGAGTTCATAAGAGACTTCTGCAGTGACTTATTAGTTATTCTTCGAGGTGTTTTGTACAGGTTGGAGAACGTTGACCTCTCGAGGGGAAACTCTGAGGTTTGTCTTCTGGCAGCTTTACCCAGCTCTGGGATGAGGGCTCAAACTGGGCTCCTGGGTGTCTTGTGGCAGAGCTGACCACCACTGAGGGGGCAGCAGGTCATGGCACAGAGAGCTTCAAACCTAGCTGAAAGCAAAAATAGTTCCTCTGAAGTCAGAGGCTCCTCAGGGGCAGGGTTGGGGTGTGTCTGCAGCAAAAAGTGGTGTTGGTGAGAGGAGGGTGTTCTTAGCTGGATTTGCTCTTGCTTAGTGTTGGCAAATGTTTTAATCCTGAGCTCCTCAGACGTGTACCTGAAACTGGTTTTCACACAGGAGGGTTGGGCAAGGGGCTGCTGGTTTGGGAGATTTTCCTGCTGTTGTGCAAATTCCTGTACTGGTGTGAGGACAGCAGGAGTAGGACCTTGCAACTAATAGTAGATTTGAAACCCCCAGATTGTGAAAAGTTCAGGTTGGGTTTGTACATATGAAAGCTGCCCAGGTATTGGCTCTGACATCCAGTAAATAAGTTCTGCTATTTTACAGTGTATTTATAAAAATGTAGGAGAAGATGTGAAAGAATAGTGATTTCCCTCTTCCTCAGCTAATCAGAGAAATCAGTCTATAAAATTCCTTCCACACTTTCATGCTTTTATCTTTCCATTCTCAGGTGGTAGAGAAGCTTCTAAACACAGTGCTGTGTGCCTTGGATGAGCCCCCAGCCAGGTAAGTGCAGTGCACCTTTGTGAGAGCGTTGCCTGCCTCTACACCAGGGCTGGGGTTGTGCCTGTGTGCCTTGAAATCTCTGTGAGGAAAAGTATCCTGGAGTTCTAGCCCATTTTTTAAATCCATCTGAGGGAGGCAGCTGCCACACCCTGTGGAATTTGGTGGGGTTTTACTTGAATTCTTTATTTTTCCTCAGAGCAGAAAATTAATTCTCCCTCTTGTGTTGCTGCCCTGCAGAGCTCTGGGAGCTCGTTCTTGGCACTGCTGCTTGTCCTGCTGCCTCAAGCTGCACGAGAGGCTCTGCAAGGCTGCCAAGAGAGTGGACTTGTTCCTGATCCCTGCCACTTCTGCCATCCTCGTTGCCAAGATTGCCCAGCTTCAGCCCCCAGCAGTGAGTACCAGGGAACTCTTGGCTTGATACAAGCAAGGTACCCAGAAATACCACAGGTGTGGTACAACAGTCTGGGTTTAGATCAGATCCAGTCTCAGTCTGAAGAACTTCACACTCTGAGCAACTTTCAGAGAGTTGTGGAATCACCTAATGAGTTTGGTTCTTATTGAAAATGTGGTCGGGTTTGCTGCGATAAGCTTTGATTTAAGGCTGGGTTTATTTCCCCTTAAGCATTTTTTGTCTTACTTCCTGGAACAAGCTTAAGCACAACCTGCCTGCAAGCACTTCCCTTCCCCAGCCTCTCTCTGCTCTTTATTCAAGCAGTGCTGGGTCTGTTGTGTGTTCTTGGATGTGTTTGGGCCTTGTTTTTAGAAATACTGATTTCAATCTCTTGTCTGTTGCTGTCCTGCTTGAACTGTGGTTATTTTTTTGTCTTCCCCTCTGTGTGGGGCAGGTTCCAGGGGATGCTGGGCAGGACGTGCCAGTGCCAGAGTTGCTCAGTGGAGCTCTGAGGGACGCTCGAACCTGGTTCAGAAACACTTTAAAGCAGAAGTTACTGAAGGAGTACCTGGAGCACGTGACCTTCTCTTTCTGCTCTGAACTTCGGGTTTGTCATCTTCGGAAAATGTCATTTGAAAGGGGTTTGACTGTAGCTTAGCCAGGATCTTGAGAGTCTGCTGGCTCTTTGCTGGGCTCTAGCTGTGGCTGGGGAAGGAATGGGATGGGGATGGGGCAGCAAAGGGGCTGAGAAGCAAAGGGCTGGAACTGGTGCAGCTCAGCTCACCTCAGTTCTGCTCTTCCTTGGCTGTTCCTAAAGGTTCTGCTGGGGTGAGGAGCTGCCCCTTGCTGGTGCTGTCTTACTCCCCAGTGTGTCCCACTGGTTGCTCTCAGGCCTTGAAGCAGCCAAAGCTCAGAGCAGCCCTGCCAGGCTGAGCTGCTGCTCCCAGCCCTCCCTGGGACAGTTTCCAGCACCAGGGTGGAAGTGGCTCATCCAAATGTCTCCTTCAGCAGCTAAGACATTTACACACTGTTTGGGCTTGAAAGCTGCCTTTTTTAGCTCTGTTCCTTTTCCTCGGGGTAGAAACTTCTGGAAGGACTGCAGACTGTCTGAGGTCTCTCAATGCATCTCTTCTGCATTGTTCTTTTAATTTTCTTCTCCATTAAATCTCTGCACTCAGTGCCTTGGGTTTTTTGTTTGTCCCCTGCAGGCCTGGAATAAGTTTGTGACTATCAGCTTTCCAGATGAGCAGTTCACCCAGACCTGGAGGAACACTTTACTTGCAGATCTGAAGAAAAGAATCCAGCAGGTGGGGGAGACTCCAGGCAGCTTTGGCTGATGGTCCAGGGCAGATGGAGTCACTTGTACTGTGCTTGGAGCAGGAGCACGTGGAAACACAGAGCCTTTGGCCATAACAGTTACCATTGCTGTTATAAACCAGGGTCTGGAGGCTCAGCAATTGGCCAAGACAATGTCCCACACTGTAATCTTGGTGCCAGTGGCCTGGCTGCAGGTCCTGGTGCTTCAGAGGAAATCCACATTCTGAACAATTGTCATTTCTGTAGTTTTGAGAATGAACGAGTGCAAAGGAAATGCCCAAGGGCTCAGAGAAGCCAAGCTGGTGCTTCTCTTTTCATTCCTTGTGCAGAAATGGTGCTGTTCAGGCTGCCAAATGCACACCCACATAGTAAGTCCCTTCCAAACTGACCCTGTAGATCTCCTTTCTACAGCAGTTACACATTTCTTTAAGCCATTGATACGGGGAAACCAGGAAACAAATATTTTCTGCTGTGAGCTTGGCTTGGAGAGGTGGATATTAAATAATCACACACTTTAGATGGAACTCATTAAAATATTTCCAAGCATTTATTTGTTTGATCTCTCTTCCAGGCCCTCAGAAATGGGCTGATGCTCAGGTTCTTTTTATTGTCTTGATGTCAGCACTGCTTCATGCTGTCAAGAGAAACTCTTTGGAGAGAGTTGATGAGAAATCTCCTTTGTTTTTTTTGCCCTTCAGGAGCCTGCAGTGAACCAAATCTTGGTGTACTGTTGTCAGTACTACCAAATCACCCAGATGGACTCCTCCATCAACTGGTGCTTCCAGAATTGTGCCACAGAGGCTGTAACTGCAGCTTGCCAGGTATTGGGAAAGGTGGGGAAGGGAGGAGAATTCAGGAAAAGTGGAATTTCACAGCAATTCTGTGGCATAGGGATGTGCCTTGTGGTGGAAGGGGGAGGTGGATCTTGCTTGAGTTGCTGTGGGTTGTTTGTTAAACCAACCACAGTAAATATCAAGAAGAAATCAGGAGATGAGGTGTGTGAGGAATATTTGTAATGAGTTTCCACCGTGAGCTCTGGGGTCAGTTGTGTCACAGGGCTGCTTTGGGATACACCTCAGCACTGGAGGTGACTCTGTGGTGTCAGTGCCAGTTCTGACACCCAGACACGGTGGGACCCCAAAGCCTGACACACCCCTGCCCTCTCTGTGTGTCCTGGCAGATGCAGAGCAATCTCCTGGAGAAGATCTCTGCCTACAACTTGGGCCAGTTCAGCCAGCTCGTGTCTGCTGTCATGGTGAAGTCGTGGCCAGTTGGGAGTGGGCAGTCTGAGGGGGATTTTGATAAGATTCTGCACCACCTGCTCACGTGGCCTGATATCAAACACATCTTCAGCTTTACTGGTAGGTCTGTAGTTGGGTTAGAAAGCCCTGAGAAGCTTTTCTGTGCCACAGAGCAGCAGAGAGAAATTGTCCTGCCTTTCTTTTAGTCCCTATCTCAAAGCTTGAAGTATTCAGCTGGGGTTTGGAGAGGGAAGAGGGAGCCACTATTCCCCTTGTGCTAATCCACTGCAGCTTCCTCAGGGTTTGTGGGCCATAACTTCTTTCTCTGAGAAGTTCTCACAAGTTTTTGGCACATAAAAATGCCAAAGTGGCAAAGTGAACAGGTCCAAATGGCTTTAGTTTGCCCCACAGGGTTTGGGTCTAGGCTCTCCGTGGAAGGTTTCCAAATTGCTGTCCTGAGATCCTGGTTTTGCTCAGAAAAATGAGGAGTTGGAGGGTGGTGTGAGTCCACAGGCTCTTGGGTAGGGACTCAATAGGACATGGAAGGACTCTGTGCCATGGCATGGGCAAATTCCTGATTCTGCCTGTTTTTTGGAAAATGTGACTTGCTTTGTTTCTGGAACAGGATCAAACAGAAGCCTTCTGGACAAACTTACAGATGAAGCAAAGGATGTCATGGCCACAGCAGACTCTGTGCTCACGAGTGTCACTGATGACATCCACAAAGGCTGCATCCTTGTGAAACACCTGGAAGAGGTTTTCCAGCATAAGGAGCAGTTCCTCTGCATTTGGGAGACGAGTGAGAGATGGGTTCAAAGGGGGGGGAGGGCATGGTTGGCTGAGAGCATCACTGCAGTGATGCTGGCCTGCTCAGGAGGGGTTTGGGAAGGCTCAGGAGGGGTTGGGAAGGCTCAGGAGGAGTTTGGAAGGCTCCAGAGGGGCTGCAGGGGGTTGGGAAGGCTCAGGAGGGGTTGGGAAGGCTCAGGAGGGGCTGCAGGGGTTTGGGAAGGCTCAGGAGGGGTTTGGGAATGCTCAGGAGGAGTTGGGAAGGCTCAGGAAGGGCTGCAGGGGTTTGGGAAGGCTCAGGAGGGGCTGCAGGGGTTTGGGAAGGCTCAGGAG
>CM031873.1:11564895-11597228 GCA_018697195.1 Certhia americana | reverse complement strand
AAGGCTCAGGAGGGGCTGCAGGGGTTTGGGAAGGCTCAGGAGGGGTTGGAAAGGCTCAGGAGGGGTTTGGAAGGCTCAGGAGGGGCTGCAGGGATTAGGGATGCTCAGGAAGGGCTCCAGCAGTTTGGAGTGCTATCCCTTGGCCTGGGCAGGGAGCGCCCAGCTCCACTCTGTGTTGTCACTGCAGGGTTTGTGGCTCTGCAGTTCCCAGGCTGAGTTGGGGTGCAGTGGGTGTGGGCAGTGTCAGCTTTGTGACTACAGGTGAGTTTCCTTCCAGAGTACCAGCACCGGCCAAGTGAGGAAAAGGAACTGCTGCAGAGAAGCCTGAAGGAACTGCTGGAGTTGAGGCAGGAAGAAGTCACACTGCTCAGAAGAGAGAAGAAAGCAATAGGAACCTTCCTGAGCATGTGCAGGAAGGTGCTGAAATCTGTGAGAGGTAAAGTTCTGGGGGAGCAGTCTGAAAGTGGCAACTCCAGAAAACAGCATTTTCCTTGAAAATCTCTTGGTTTTGGGAACAGGTTTGATTCTAAAGCCCAAAGTGAGGGTGAGGAGGGGGTGGGGGAAGTAAAGCCAGAGCACTGGGGGGGAATCAAGTGAGTGCTTGTGCATCAAATGACTCAGAGAGGGGTCCACCTGACACAGAGAGGGGTCCACCTGCCTGCTGGCATTTTGTGGCTTGGAGGATGGGCTGAAGTGAGCTGGAGCCAGGCTGCCCCACCTGATCTCCCTGTGACTTGTCTCTGGTTTACAGTGGATGTGCGTGAAGTGGAATTTCAGCACTCAGAGGATCTGCTCTCCAAAAGACTGAATCAAGTTGTGGTGGTGGGAAGGAGACCCCTGCAGGCTTTCTACAGCCTGAGCCCAGAGCTCAAAGAGTTTGTCCACAAAATGCACTCTTTTAAGGACAGCCTGATCTTCCAGCAGTTCTGGGAGGAAGCAGCACAGAAGGCTGGAGAGGAGTATGTGTGTGACTATCCAGAGGAGGAGGAGGAGGATGAGGAGGAGATAGTTCCTGAGCTGGACCTCGATGATGTTCTGAACAGCATGATCCGCCCTTGCTTTGACAGCTACACAATGCTGTATGATGACCTCAAATCAGGAAGCCTCACACTTTCTGCAGTTGATAGAATTTTCCAGGAATTCACAAACCATCCTGAAGATCTCAGAGCAGAGCTGAACACCATCTGTGGGCTTTGGCCTGCAGAAGACAGAGGCTGGGTTGACCAACGAGTCCAGCAGATCCAGCAGTACCATGAAATGCATTTAACCTTCGATGCTGCCAAGATCATTGCCCATGTCAAAGACAGTTTAGGCCTCTCTGGTGACTTCAGTGTCCTGGAAAACTTGTTGCATATAGTAAGTATCCCTGACTTTGGCTCTGGACTGTCAGGATGTTGGCTAAATTTGAACCTTCCCACAAGTCTGTCAAGAGCCATTCCTTGTCCCAAAATGCTTATTTGAGGTAAAAATCAGATGTTCCAAGTGCTTTTGTGTAGTGATTCCTTAAAGAGAGATGATGCTGCTTGCAGAGGGCTTTCCTTTCCCTGCTGCAGAACCAGTGGCCTTTCCCATTTCCAGACTCAGAGTGTGTTTGCACCACTTGCTTTCCAGACAGAAAAGCTTGACTCCTACAAGACCCAGAAGCTGGATTCCATCAGCCCTGAGCTCGTGCAAGCCAAGAAGCTGCTGCAGGGGATCACTGTGGCCCGCCGTGCCTGTCTGAAGGAGCTGGCCCACCAGAGGGAGTTTGTCTGCTGGGTCAGAGAAGCACTGAAAGGTGTGTGCTGCTCACCCAGGAATTAGAGAGTACTAGAAGGGATGGCAGCTTGTGTGGGGGCAGAAGGAACACTGAATGCCTGACCCATCTGCTTCGTGCCTTCACAGCTTCTGGTGTTGATAGTTACATCTCTGGTGGGCTTTGGGGGGTGGAACGTGCTGTGAGGAGCCTTTAAACGTGCCCATGCACTCTGGGCTGGTGCAGCACATTGGGACCACCCTGCTGGGAGCTGGGCTGGGCCTGGAGAGCTTCAGCTGCTGCTCAGTTCAGAGCCATTGTCTCAGAGGATGGAGTTGTGTGTCTGCCAGCTGAGCTGTGTGACCTGCACAGCCCCAGCCCCAGGCACTGCTCCCATCCTGCTGGGGATCCAGGGCCCTGTGGGGTCCATGGATGGATGGCCTGGGAGATGGGGACAGGGCAGTTGCACGGGTGCTGCTCTTCCTGCGTTTCCTGGGGAAGGTGGTGATGATGAGGGGTGGTGTCCAAGCTGCCCCATTTTGCTCAGCCTGTGTTGCCTCATTTCAGACATAAATGAGCTGAAGGTGTTTGTTGATCTGGCATCCATCTCTGCGGGGGAGAATGACATGGATGTGGATCGTGTGGCCTGTTTCCATGGCACTGTGCACGGCTACTCCTCCCTGCTCTATGAACTCCGCCAGGATTCCACCTTTGAGGATTTCATGCGCTGCTTGCAGAAGCTGTGGCGAGCCCTGGACAGCGATGAGAGCCTCCCTGAGAAACTGGTGAGTTCTGCTGGAACGTTCCTGCCTTCCAGGAGGGGCTGGAAGTTGGACTGCACTGGGCAAATGGCACCTGTGTGGGGACACCACTGCAGCTCTTGTTAGCAGAGGAGAAACATCCGATGTTTCTGCAGCACAGAAGTTCAGTGCAGCAGCTGTAACTGGTGTAGCACAGGTTTCTCCAGAGCTCTGTGAGGCTTTCCAGTGTGTTTTGCTTGTGCAAGTTTGATGGTGTGAAAGAGGGGAATGCCTTGGAACTCTTACCCTGTTGCAGCAGAGCCTGCTTCTGTAGCCAGAGGTGTTGGAGCACTGTGGGCTCTGTTCTGCCTCCCGTGGATTGGGTAAGGAAGAGCTGTGCAGACAGAGCAGGCTGAAGCCAGTACTCATTCCTTTCTTCCTCCCCTGTTGTGGTTTGAACACAGGTGTGTGCTGAGGAAGGCAAGAGCCTCCCTTGGAATGAAGAATTTAAACCCCTCCCTCCAAATTATTGTAACTTTTGGAACTAAGGGGCTCTCAGGCAAAGATATGGAAATAGGAATAACAGTTCTTTATTAGGGGAAATAAAATAAACAATAAAAATACATGCAGTAAGACAAACAAACAAACCCCAGTGACAGAGTCAGGATCCCAGCTGTCCCCTGTGTGTCAGGGGTTGGTGGCAGTGCCATCCCATGGTGGCTGCAGTCCCAGTCCCAGATGTGGCTCTGGTGCAGGGATGCTCCTGGAGAAAAGTGGAGTTTGTCACTGAAGGTGCAGTGGTGAGAGATGGGCCTGGTGTTCATCTGGGAATCCAGTGGAAAGGCTGCTTGGTGTTCCAACTGCCAGATTGGATTCAGGAAGGAATCCTTGGCTCCTTCCCCTGGCTGGAGCATTTCCCAGTGGGATGATGGAATTCTCTCTGTGACACTCACTGGCCCATGAGCAGAAGATCTCTCTCTGGACGTAGGCTGGGTTGTGGAAGAGATCAGAAAACTGCCCCAGCAGGTTTATTGACAGTTGGCCATGGACAGACAATTACCCCACACCCCAGTTTCATCAGCTGGTGATAGAATACAGAGTTTTGGTTACATTTTGCACTGACACCCATGACACCCCCATCACAAAGCCCTGGTGGCAACCCCGGCTGTTTGTCCTGGTCAGGTGGACAGAGCAGTCAGGGCAGTGCTTGTTTCCTCTCCCCACAGCGTGCCTCAGCTCAGCACCTGGAGTGGCTGAAGACAGTGAAGGAGAGCCATGGCTCCGTGGAGCTGTCCTCACTGTCCCTGGCAGCTGCCATCAACAGCAGAGGGGTCTATGTGCTGAGGGCACCAGCTGATGGCCAGAAGGTGAGCACACCCAGCTCCTACTGCCCCTGGGGCTCGGTCACAGCCTCAGCCCCAGCCACGCTGACACTTTCTGCTCTGGCAGGTGTCCTTGGACAGTGTCCTGCGCTTCACCCTCCCGGGGAGCTCGGGAGACACCGAGGCCTCCTGGAAGTACTCGCTGGCAGAGCTCCGTGAGCTGCAGAACAAACTGATGCTCATGTCAGCCAAGGGAGAGCAAGGCCTGGAGGTGGAGAGGTTCTCTGAGGTCAGATTCCGAGCCCAGGGGGTTACTGGTGTTGGGGCCAGGGCTGGATTTTCTCTTGAGTGTAAGCTTTTAAGGCTGTGGTTGACAGTGGAGCTGCTGGGGGTGGTGGTCACAGGCACGTGGGTGTTCCTGCCTTTGCTTCCTTGTTAGGGTGGAACTGAGCTGCAGCCAGAGCCTTATCCTCTGGCTGCACTGGGGATTGTCCTGGCTGGCAGCATCACTATGCTTTTTGTAGCAAACTGGGAGTTCCTTACTGGTTTCCTGGGGGTGCTGCTGTTAAGAACTCACACAGAGTCTGTGGTTGCTGTACAAGGCCTGAGCCACCTTGGGAACCAAAGACTTTCTCTTCATTGAATGTCTTTCCAGTGATTTTGTAGCTGAAACTTGTAGATCAGCTTGTTTCTCTCTCCTTTGTCCTCACACAGGTCTTTTCCAATGTCCAGAGACTTGCCCAGGCCTTTATAGACCTTTACTCAGCTGGGAACATGCTTTTCCGCTCCTGGCTCGCCCAGGTGTATTGTTCACCCCACAGAGAATCCTGTGTTCTTATAGACTTCTCCCTGGGTCCCATCCCAGTGCTGGAAGGCCAAGGGGATATGGCAGCTGTTCTCCCAGCCCTCTGCAAAACCATGGAGAGTTTCCTGGAGAGCTGGAAAAGCTTCATGTATGCCAAGCGATGTGAGCATTTCTACCTGAACTACTACAGCGCGGAGCAGCTGGTGTACCTGTGCCAGGAGCTGGGCCAGGGCAGCCCCAGCCAGGCTGCCCTCATGATGCTCTCCTTCCTCAGCTGCCACTGCACCGAGCAGGACCTCGAGGCCCTCCTGAGCCAGGGGCCTCCCAGCTCAGGGAAGGCTGTTTCTGACTTCCAAGTGCTGCTGGATGGGGAGAAGGACCTGAGCGCCCGGCTGGAGCACATCTGGGAGTGCTACATGAGCAACATGGGCTCCTTCCTCCCCAACTGCCTGGACATCGACACGCTGGGCGTGTGGCTGAAGAACCTGGCCAGCAGGGGCAGGGAAAGTGTCACCAGAGACTTCCCTCAGGACCTGCTGTGTGTGGGCCAGCCCAACCTCATCACCTGCCCTCGCTCTGAGGTGCTCAGCTCTGCCCTGGCCATTTACATGCACAGCCCCGAGCAGCCCCTCCCCACCTTTGATGAGGTCCTGTTGTGCACACCCCAGACCAGTGCAGAGCAGGTGGGGCTGTTCCTGCGCAGGTGCCTCATTCCCTGCCAGGGAGGGGACAAGATTTACACCATGCTCTACGCAGATGAGCTGAGCTACGATGTCAGCTGCAGGGCAGAGGAGCTGTTCCAACGCCTGCAGTGCTACAACAGCTCCTACAGGCTCATCATCCTGTGCAACTGCGAGCGGGAGAACAGCTACCTGCCCTCAGCCTTCAGCCACTGCAAGGTGCACATGATTCCCCAGAGGACTCGGGCAGAGATCCAGCAGTACCTGCAGCACCACTTCCGAGTGGCTCAGCCCTCCAGCTCGGCTGCAGCCGTGTTCAAGGAGCACACCTGTGTTGGGATTGTGTCCTCCAAAAGGGCAGGCATGGGTAAGATGGCATCTGCACGGTGGGCTCTGCTGAGAGTTCTTAAACCAGAGTGGGGTCACCTTGCCAGGTGTTGTGTCCAAGCTTTAAGTACCTTGGTGAAAAAGAGCAATTCAGACTGGTCAGTGCAGCGAGGTGGAAGCTGGAAGTCACCTTGTTCTTCTGGTTGGGCTTTAGAAACAGGCACAAAAGAGAATAGATTCAAGTCCTAATGAAGGGTAAAGCTTCTCTCATGCAGTGGAAGGGAAACAAACCATATGGATAACAAGAGCAATGTCTTAGATTCCAGACTCCAGCTGCTCAAACCAGATTTAGACTTTCTTCTGGAATGCCTTTTAGGAAGTTTCAGAGATTTTAGGGCATGGGGTACTTAAACATTTAATTTCCTTCCATCTGTTATGGTCTGCGTGTGATATATCTGATGTTGATGGCTTTAATTCTTGTGGTGTTTCTTATAACAGGGAAATCTCTGTACGTGAAGAGGCTGCATGAGAGACTGCAAGAAGAGCAGCCTGACTGTACAGAACTTCTGAAAACCATCAGACTGATTGAACCAGAAGTGGATGAAGATAAAGTGTTAAAATCCCTCCTGCCTTTTCTGAAGAGGGAACACCAGACAAAGCCCATGATATTCCATTTCGATATCACCTCCTCAGTGAGTACAACCCTCCCACAGCTCCTGTGTGGACACTTGCAGGAACTTTCTTTAAAGCTCTTGTTTCTCAATTAGTCATTTCACCAGCATGTGTTTTCTAATTATTGTGTAAATAACACAAATAAAGAATAAATAAAGAGGCAGGGCCTTGGTATCTCTCCTTGTGACAGGTGCAGCGTGGAATTCCAGAGTTTCTCTTCAAGCTGCTGGTTTTGCAGTACCTGACAGACAATAATGGCAATATGTGGCTACGGCAGAAGTGTCATCTGTACATCATTGAAATCCTGGAGGGGTCCCCAGTGCCAAAGACAGCAGCCAGACCCGTACGTAGCAGCAATGCTCCTTTTCTGGGAGTTTCTCAGTCACTTTGCACGTGTTTGCACACAGCTGTGCTGAGATGTAGGGACTGTAACTGTAAACACAGCACAGGAATTCCCTGTTCCATTGTGGGGTGCTGTATCCCATGACAAACTGGTGTCCCTGGTTGTGTACAAGGTGACATTAACACCAGACAGCAAATTAGGCCTGTCCAGCTTCCTTGGGTTGGTGGTTTCCTGTTAGTCCAAGCCTCACTGCCCCCACTGTAACATTTATAGGAAACATAAAAATGCAAAATCTAATCTCCCTGGTGTTAATTTGCATGTTTGAAAGTAGGGGAACATTTATATGCAGCTGTAAGAACAGAATGTAGAAGTGACTGGAATAAATACCAACAGTTTCTTGGGTTTAGTTTTTTTTGGAAGTAGCCCTGAGAAGGGGCTGGAGGTGATGCCAGGCTCATGTTCCTGGAAGGAAAATGTAGGAGGGAATAGAATTCATTGGTGCACTCTAAGTGGAAGGAGGGATGCACAGGGAAAAGACTGGCTCCTGTTCCTCAGGTCCATGGTTTTAGGCAAGGAACAGATTAACTAAGCTGATGAAGATTGAGGCTACAGCTCTGTGATGTGACCTTTTCTTTTCTTTTTCTCTTCTCCAGATGTCGGTGAGCCAGAAGTATCACTTCTTGGATGTGTTCCCTAAAATAACATGCAAGTCTCCCAAAGAAGTGCTAGAAATGGAGACACTTGGGAACGATTCTGGGGATCTTTCAGACCTGGGAATGGACCAGGAGGAATTCTGCAGTGAGGCTTTCCAGAGACCCTTCCAGTACCTGAAGAGGTTTGACCGGGGGTGTGACCTGGACAGGTTCTGCTACGAGGCGCTCTCGGTGGAAGGCAGCCCTGCAGAGTGTCTGCAGCTCTTCCTCCTGCACTGCGGGGTGGTGGATCCCTCCTGGGCAGAGCTCTGCAACTTCACCTGGTTCCTCAACGTTCAGCTGAGGGACTGCGAGGCTTCTGTCTTTTGCAACCCTGACTTTGTCCAGGACACTTTGAACGGTTTCAAGAACTTTGTGGTTGGCTTCATGATTTTAATGGCGCGGGATTTCGCGACGCCCTCCCTGAGCATTTCCGACCAGAGCTCGGGGAGACAATCCTCCCACCTGGAGAACGTCGCGGAGGAGGATCTGCTTCCTTTCCGCATCAGGAAGAAGTGGGAGTCGGAGCCTCACCCCTACCTGTTTTTCAATGAGGATCGTACATCCATGACCTTCATTGGTTTCCACTTCCAGCAGATCGGGAATCGCATCGATGCCATCAATCCTCTGAACGGCAAGGTCATCAAGCAGGACATCATGACCACCCAGCTGTACCAGGGCTTGTTGCTGCAGAGGGTTCCCTTCAACGTGCCCTTCGATCAGCTGCTCCGCCAGGAGAAGCTCGAGAGGCTCTGCATGGTGCTGGGGCTGCCCTGGGTGTTTGACCCCGACGAGACGTACGAGCTCACCACAGACAACGTGCTGAAGATCCTGGCCATCGAGATGCGATTCCGCTGCAACATCCCGGTCGTCATCATGGGAGAAACAGGCTGTGGGAAAACCAGGCTGGTGAAATTCCTGTGCCAGTTACGCAGAAGCTTTGTGGAGGTGGAGAACATGAAGCTTGTCAAGGTCCATGGAGGTACCACTGCAGAGATGATCTACGCCAGGGTCAGAGAAGCAGAAGCCCTGGCTATATCCAACAAGGAGCAGCACGGCTTGGACACCGTCCTCTTTTTCGACGAAGCCAACACCACAGAGGCCGTGAGCAGCATCAAGGAGGTTCTGTGTGACCGCACGGTGCAGGGGATGCCTTTGGCCTCTGGCTCTGGCCTGAGGATCATCGCAGCCTGCAATCCCTACAGGAAACACACGGACAGGATGATCCAGCGCCTGGAGATGGCCGGGCTGGGCTACCGGGTCAAAGCTGACGACACCAGGGAGAAGCTGGGCTCCATCCCGCTGAGACAGCTCGTGTACAGGGTGCACGCCCTCCCGCCCAGCATGATCCCGCTGGTGTGGGACTTTGGGCAGCTCAACAACTTCACGGAGAAGATGTACATCCAGCAGATCGTGCAGCGCGTGGCGCAGCAGCTGCCCATGGCCAGGGACGAGGTGAGGACGGTCACAGAGGTGCTCTTTGCCTCCCAGCAGTACATGAGGCAGAGGGATGATGAGTGCAGCTTCGTCAGCCTGAGGGATGTGGAGCGCTGCATGGAGGTGTTCAAGTGGTTTTATGGGCACAGCCACCTGCTGCTGAGGGAGCTGGAGAAGTACCTGGCTGAGAAGAAAGCTCCCAAGGGCAGCGGTGACAGGAATGGTGTCATCTGGTCCTTGGTGCTGGCGGTCGGGGTCTGCTACCACGCGTCCCTGGAGAGGAAGGAGCCGTACAGGGCTGCCATCAGCCAGGTCCTCCCAAAACCTTATGACACCCAGAAAAAGATTTTGGAAGAAATTTCCCTGATGCAGGACTTATTTCTAAGTGGGGTTCCACTCCGGGATACCATAGCAAGGAACTTGGCGTTGAAGGAAAACGTCTTCATGATGGTTATCTGCATCGAGCTGAAAATCCCTCTTTTTCTCGTCGGGAAGCCTGGGAGCTCCAAATCCCTGGCAAAAACCATCGTGGCTGATGCTATGCAGGGCCAAGCAGCTCAGTCTGATCTGTTCAAGGACCTGAAGCAGATCCATCTCGTGTCTTTTCAGTGCAGCCCCCTCTCCACCCCAGAGGGAATCATAGGCACTTTCAAGCACTGTGCTCGATTCCAGGAAGGGAAGAACTTGGAGGAGTACGTATCAGTGGTGGTTTTGGATGAGATCGGGCTGGCAGAAGACTCTCCCAAAATGCCCTTGAAGGCTTTGCATCCGCTTTTGGAGGATGGCTGCATAGATGATGTCCCTCTTCCTCACAAAAAGGTTGGCTTCATCGGGATTTCCAACTGGGCTTTGGACCCTGCTAAGATGAATCGAGGCATCTTTGTGTCTCGTGGGGATCCCAGCAGAGAGGAGCTCATCGAGAGTGCAAAGGGAATTTGCTGCTCGGCACGAGGGGCTTTGCAGAAGGTCGAGCAGTACTTCCATCACTTTGCAGATGCATATGAAAACATTTGCAAGGCCCAAGACAGGGAGTTCTTTGGCCTGCGTGACTACTACAGCCTCATAAAGATGTTTTTTGCCTTAGCTAAGAGCTCCAAAAGCGAGCCCACCCCTCAGGACATTGCCGCAGTGGTTCTTCGAAACTTTGGTGGCAAAGACGATGTCAATGCCTTGGAAATATTCACTTCCAAGCTGCTAGAAAAAGGGGAGATACGTGCTCACGATATCAGTAGGATTGAACTGATCCGACAGAACATTTACAGCAGTGCTGAGGATGGGGACTGCAGGTACCTGCTTGTGTTGACCGAGAACTACGCGGCGCTGCAGATCCTCCAGCAGGCTTTTTTCACTTCCCACCAGCAGCCAGAAATCATCTTTGGCTCCAGTTTTCCTAAGGACCAGGAATACACCCAGATATGCAGGAACATCAACCGAGTGAAGGTCTGCATGGAAACTGGCCAGATGGTTGTGCTCCTCAACTTGCATAACCTCGACGAGAGCCTCTACGACGCCCTCAACCAGTACTACGTGTACCTGGCTGGGCAGAAGGTACGTGGATTTGGGGCCTGGGCACCCACCGGGTGAAGTGCCGGCGATGAGAACACCCCAAGTTCCGCCTGATCGTCATCGATGAGAAGGAGTGGTGTCAAGCACTTCCGCCATCCCGCTTGATCAACCGCTGGAGAAGCACTACCTGGACATCAGCACCGGTGCTGGACAGGGCCAGCGGGAGGCCGGCAGGAAAAACTGAACAATACCAAACAACAAAACCTCTCGCCACTCTGCAGAGATGGCAAATTCAGAAATTCTCTTTTGTGGGGTATAGCTCAGTTCACTCAGTTGTTGTCAGTCCTTTTGGCACTGGGAAGTGCCACAGCCAGGCCAGCCCCCAGTGTGCCATGGGTCTGAGCTCCCAGTGCTCTTCTGGGTTTTTAGTCCAGAGCAGGTTTGAACAGTCCCAAGAAAAGGATAAAAACCGCAGTCCAGAGATCTTCTCAGCTTTAGCTAACCAAAAACACTAACCAAAAGCAGAGGAGAGCTCTCTCCTGCCATCTGCACTGCAGACAGCACAGGCTGTGTGAAGGCAAGCTGCAAACTCTGATGTGTATGTGGTGGCTCTGTGCTGCATTGCTGCCCCTCTTTGCCCAGGTCACCACCTTCTCACGGCTGCTCACCAGTGCTGACGCTGCCTGCCTGGAGAGGGAGGTGCAGGGCAAGGCCCAGAGGCCCCAGATCCTGTTCCTGCAGCAGTTTGACACAGAGTACTCCTTTCTAAAGGGCATCCGGTGAGTCTGGATGTTTTCCTGCTTAGAATAAACCATCAGCTGTGTGGGAGGTGCATGGGCAGAGCTTTTGGAGTAGCACATATGGAGAGGGGAGGCTGTGCTTGGGACAAACCTTATCAGCTCCATCACATGAGATGGGGTTTGGAGTTCTTCTCTCCTCCTGCAGCAGGCAAAGCTAATGTGGAGTGACTGGCTCTGTGGTGTTTAATGTTTGAGCTTTACATTTAGGTTCAATCTCTTTTCACTCTTCAGGGATTTCCTGGGTGCTACTTCAGGAAATAAAGTTCTCATTATTCAGACAGACTTTGAAGATGGCTCTCAGGATGCCCAGCTCATCGCCTCAGCCAAGTGAGTTGGGTGGGGAGTGGTTCAGTTCTGCCTGGCCACTCCTCACTGTGTTTGGTTATTGCTGCTTTTTGGGGGTTCCACACTCAGGAATGTGCAATCCTTTATTCTGTAGCAGAATGAATCTAAATGCACTGGTTGTATTTCAAATAATAATCCATAACCCAAATCAGAATAAGCCAAGCTGGGTGAAATGAGCAGATAATTTCCTTTAAAGTGTGAATTCTGGCCACTGGTTGCAGAAGTCCTGAAGAGCTGAGGGTCATGGGATAATTCAGGGCACAGCTGGAGGTGGCAGCTCAGCACCACAGCTGGGAGGAAGGAGTGGGAGTCCCCTGTGTCCTCTCTGAGGAAAGGCCCATGGCCACGAGCCTCTGTCTGCCTTTGCCAGCAGCATTTCCTCTTTGCTGCAGGTACACTGTTGTTAATGAGATCAGCAAGGTGGACCTGAGGGAAGGCTCAGTTTTTGTTTACTTTATCATGAAGCTTTCCCGGCTGGAAGGAGGAACGTCCTACGTGGGATTCCACGGAGGTGGGTGTGCCCATCTGCCCCTCCTCACTCTTCAGCTGCCTTCAGACAATCATTTCTCTTGCTCACTGTTCCTTTAAGTGCTGAAAACCTGTGTTTAGCTTGTCCTGTGGTTTGTCAGAGCTGGTTCCCTGTCCCACAGGACTGCCCAGGGGATCAGACCTGGCAGTGCTGGGTGGGAGCACCTTGCCTTGCCTGCTGACAGGCAGGTCCCCTCTGGAGAGCTGGAGAGCAGCACACAGCCAGCAGGGTAATTCTGTGGGTGTTGTCCTCCAGAGAATCTGGAGCACGTGCTGATGTGTTCAGCAATGTTCCTCTGGATCTGGGGGCTTCTGAGAGCCTCAGAACCTTGGAACTGCCAGGCATGGATGTGCAGCAGGTTCTGAGGGCATTGTGCTTTCCCCTCCCTCAGCAAGAGGTGAGAGCTGGTGAGCTCTGAACACAACCCCAGGTGCTGGCAGGTAATTCTGGGGCAGCTCCTGTGGAAGAACCAGCTGCAGGCTGGGAATGATTGCTTGTTGTTCTCTGCCTGCAGGGCTGTGGCAGTCGGTGCACATAGATGACCTCCGCAGATCCAAGGACATGATCTCAGACTTGACAGCCCTGCAGAACCTCACCATCAGCCAGGTGTTCTCTGAGGAGCCAGGTGCAAGCAGAGGTGAGCTGGGGAAAGGTGGAGCTGTGGTCCCACACCTGGCACTACAGGAACTGGTACCTGGCACAACAGATCTGATGTCTTTTCTCTGCTCAGCACCTGATTCTGGGGGGAGTCAACACATTGCTCTCAAGTAATATTTAATTCATTGCTGCAACTTTAGGTCATCAAGCAAGTTAATTTGGTGTTTTTCCCTTCTCTTTTTGACAAAAATGTGGCATTTGCACTGCTCAGCAGCCTGAGTGCTGTGTCCCAGCACAGAAGGCAGCAGGTGCTGCATGGCAGAGACCACTGACAAGGATCTTTCTTTCCCCTCAGCTTTTTCTGACTCCCTTCCTTTCACCACCCTGCCTGACAGGAGTCAGGGAGAGCTTAAGGCATTAGCTCAGTGTCACATTTCTTGCTGCATGAAGCCTGACAGCCCAAGCAGCTGTGGCTGTGTTTGAGAGGGGAATCTCAGCTACTCAGGCAGGAGTTAATGGATCTCTCTAACATCTCACAGATGTTCTGCTGCTCTGGGATGCAGTTGCTAAAATAAACTCTCATCTGACTGAGGCAGGAGTGCACTGCTGCTTTCTAATAAAAATTCTGCACCTTAGATGCAGCTCTGCCTGCCAGTGGAGATGCACAGCAGGAGGAGGTGGAGGCTGGAACACCAGGAGCAGAGCACCATGAGGTCAGTTCAGAACATATTGTTTGCCTCTCTGCTGTCACCCATGGGTGCAGCCCACCTTTTGTGTCCCACTTCACCTGAAACCTATCAGCAATATTTGCATTGTGAATGTTACTGATCAGACACGAGTTCCTCCTCCCCACTGCCCAGTCAAAACCAGCATCACTAAAGAAATAAACCACTCTAAGGACTCTATAATTCCTTAGTCATTTCATTCTTCTGATTTGTAAAAATCATCTCTAAGAGTTTCTGTTGCCTTTGTCTGCCTGGAGCTGGGAGCTGTGGTCCTGAGCCTCTCTCAGCTGTGTGCTCTGAGCTGGAGCTGGCTGAGGACTGGGCTGTGCTGCAGTCACATTGACACTGCCTCCTGTGCCCCTGGCAGCCTCAGCTGGACATTCCCAGCACCAGGGACACGTGGCATTTCCCAGGAAGGGCAGCTTTTCCCTGTTCACATTGATTATTTCCACTTCTTTCCTCAAGCTGCTGAATCTTGGCCCTGCAGGAACCTTAACTCAGCACAAAAGTTGTGTCACAGGCTGGTGTGAAAGGCCACGGAAGCTGCATCATGTTCTTGACAGCAAAAGAACTGAGAATTGCAGCCTGAGCTGAGGGGAGCTGGGCACAGGGGGGCCAGGCCCTTCTGAGAGAGCTCTGTAAACCTTTCAGGGGAGTGTGCTGGGGACAGGAGTGTCCCTGGAGGGGAATGACCGTGTTTTCCTGGGCAGGGGGAGATCCTGGACACCACTGTGCTGCTGAGAACCTGTGTGCAGAGTGCTGTGGGGATGCTGCGGGACCAGAACGAAGACCTGAGTCGAAGCAGGAGGAGAATTGAGATTCTGCTTGGCCTGTTCTCCAAAGAGGATGAGCTGAAAGGTGTGTGCTGCTGGGAGTGTCCCTGGACATCTGGGGACCCCCAAAACACGTCAGTCAGGTCACTGGGGATCCCAAGGTCCTTGCTGTGCTGCAGACAAGGGGGATCTCCCAAGAATGTGTGTCCATGCTGCAGTGTGTTGGTGGATGTGGGGCTTTTCTGCTCTTCAAGTGGTGGCTTTTTCTCTGGCTGTGCTGGCTGGGTTTTGCCTCGCTTTGCCAATTGCTGAAACAACTGTCAGATGCTGTGCTTGGTGAGATATTTGGGTCCAAGTTAATTAATAGAAGAGAAAATACAAGTTCTCTGTTGTTTTGTAGCCTCTTTCCTGAAGATAACCAAGGCTCGTCTCTCCAGCCTGTTGAAGAAGCAAGAAGAAAATTCCCTTCATCCAAAAAATTGGGTGCTTCGGGAGGCTTCCAACCTCAGTGCTCTGCAGGAGGCAGGTACCTTCAGGTGAGGACAAGCAGCACTGCCTTGTCACCTGCAGCCTCCCAGGAAGAGTCTGCCAGTGGCACCTGTGCAGCAGGGACAGCAGCTCGGGGTAATCTGAACATTTGCAGTGCCAGTCCCCAGGCTGTGCTGGAAACTCTGAAGGCAGTTTTAGCCTCTCCTGGGGAAGGGTGCATTAGAGCTGAAGGGGCTGTGCTGGGACAGGAATGCACAAGTGCTTGAGTGGAGCAGTGGGATTACAGGTGAGCCAGGAGTGAGAGAAGTGCAGGGTTTTTTTTTGGGTTTGGTATTTTTCCCATAAAGGCAGCATTTAGGATTCTGTCACATGCAAATGTCAGCAGTTGTTCAGGACAGGCACCTCCTGTTTTGCTGATGTGGTTGCTCACATTCCCTCTGGGTTTCTCCATGTCTTTCTCCCCAAAGGCACACCCTGTGGAAGCGAGTCCAGAAGATGGTCACTCCCTTCCTGGCTCTCCTGATCGCTGTCATAGACAGGAATGGCAATCTGGAGCTGCTGGCCAGGCCAGGAGCAAAGTGGGTGACAAACCTGTGGATGTTCATCTTTAGTGACACCAAATTCCTGAGTGTCCTTCCTGGCGTGGGGAAGAACAGGTGAGGCTGGGCTGGGCTGGGCGGAGCTGGGCTGGGCTGGGCTGAGCTGGGCTGGGCTGGGTGGAGCTGGGCTGGGCTGGGCTGGGCTGGGCTGGGCTGGGCTGGGCTGGGCGGAGCGGGGCTGGGCTGGGCTGGGCTGGGCTGGGCTGGGCTGGGCGGAGCTGGGCTGGGCTGGGCTGGGCTGGGCTGAGCTGGACTGGACTGGGCTGGGCTGGGCTGGGCTGGGCTGGACTGGCAGCACTGGGAGCAGCCCAGCACTGGCTCTAATCCCCCACCCCTGAGGCAGAGGGATGTTGGCTGCTCCATGAGCACTGCTCACAGTTCAGTCTGTTCTCCTCAGAATCCTGCATTTCCCTCCCCTTCTCTCTCCCCTCCTAAAGCTCAGTTGCTTTCTGCAGCCTCTGCCTCTGTTGGCTGCACTGTGCTGCCTGATGCATTAATGACCTTTTAACCCCCCCAGCCCTCAGCCAGAGATAATCCTGGTGCAGAACAACATGGTGGTATCTGCTGATGCTGGGAATGAGATGCCCTTCAGCTGGAGGATAAAGGAGTACCTGGAAGAGATGTGGTTGGAGGCTCAGTACATCCAGAACACTGAAGGTGAGAGCCTGGCTTCAGCACCTCCATGCGCTGCCCTTTGAGCTCTGGCTTGTCACTGCTGTGCCCCTGCTGTCCCTGGAGTCACCTTCAGTCCCTCTGTGCTCCTGTGAGCCAGCAGAGTTGTGTGCAGGCAGCTTTGTGCTTCTCAGCATTCATCTTTCTCACCTATTCTGTGCCCTTGCATTCAGAATGCTGTGGAGCAGCCAAGAGTTAATGGCAAGGTGAGATTCCAGAAATCCAACACTGACAACACTGACATCTCAGTGCCCTGGATGAGGGGAGTGCTGGATGGATGCATCAGTGATTAATGAGGTGTCAGTGTCTCTAGGATAGGTGCTGTGTCAAAGCCAGCTTCCTCCCAAGAGCCAGCTTTTCTCTGCATCCTCATTTTCCAGGCCATGCTGAGAAGTTTGTGGAATACTTCCAGAAAACTGCCCTGGGAAAATTCATCTCTGCTCTGACTGAGGGAGAAAGGCAGATGCTCTTCCAGTGCTACATCACTGACTTCATTGTCTTGACCATTGGTGTGTCCTCCCAGGAGGAGCTGCAGGTCAGGGGCTGGAACAGGGCTGGGAACTCTTTGGATGGGGAGAAGAGTGTGATGCCTGTGAATGTGTCCTTCTGAATCAGTCCTGCCTTGGGGAAAATGCCCCTCTGAGATAGCCCAACAGCAGGGAAACCCCAGAGCAAACCCCTGGACACTGAGTGCCTGCTGGGGTTACTGAGAAAGGCAGCACCTGTATAAACTGACACATTTAAGGCTGTCATTGTAGGGAAGTGATTCTCATCTTAGAGAATTTAGCCAGGATTTGTGGTAGAAAGGAAGATAAATTGTAAAAAAAAGGCCTCGTGAAATCAGGCCTTCTGTGCTAAATGAATGGCTGGCTTGTCATTTCTGTGAGCAGCTAAGTGGCTTACAAGTTCTCATGTGAAAACAGTCTGGGTATGAGAGTTTGTTAACACAACAAACTGGGTGAAAAACAACTGCACCTGCAGTAAACAAGAAATCTGTCTCATGGGAATGAGGGAACAAAATATGTAAACTAAGCAAGAACAGAGAGATTTGATGGACAAGCAAAATACCTTTTACTGACCAATGAGTGACGTGCAGGCCTTTGGTGGAAGGACTGGATAAAAGGGAAAATGCAGCTGAAATAAAAGTTCTTTTTCTGCCTTGGGAACTTTCGGTTGTTACTGTGTGTCAGTGACAAGGATTTCCAGTAGAAAATGAATGATAAAAATGCTTTCTCACCCTTGGGTTTCTCTGTTTCCACCCCTGCAGTGTCTGCGTGTGGCGTTCATGTCCTGTGTTGAGGAGTGGGTGGCAGAGTCCCCTTGGAGAGAGGAGCAGGTGCCCTCCCTGCCCTGGGCCCACCTGGCTCACAACCAGTTCAAGAGCCGCCTGCAGAACTTCTCCAGGATCCTGGCTGTGCACCCCCGTGTGCTTGACTACCTCCTGGGCCAGCAAGGATGCAGAGCTGCACGTTCAGAGATGGTAGAGTCACTCCTTGGCATTTTGTGCCCCTCAGCCTTGGCAGAGAGCTCTGTCTGCACTGAATTAGCTGCTGTTCAGCCTGCCTTGCATTTCAGTGACAGCAGAGGGAGAAGCACAGGCTCAGGGTCCTCAGAACTGGCAATGATCTTGCTGGCTTGTTATTGCTACAAGCAGGTTTTAAAATAGTTTGCCCTGCTTTTGCACTAGTTAATATAGGACATGCCAACGAGCCAAGCCACATGAGAATTGCAGAGCTTAAGATGATCAAGCAGGACATTATTCAGTAGAACACGTGCTGTAGCAAACCAGACTGAGATCCCAAGGTCCATAAATAATTCTGAAATGCAACTATTGTCCCCTTGGCCCCGTGTGTGTGCAGGTTCTGGACGTGCTGGCTGCAATGGTGTGTGCTGAGGAGCTGGAGAAGCAGGTGCAGACAGCTCCCCCTGAGCTCTGGCTGCAGAGAGTGAAGAACCTCCACATGCCCATTGAATTCCTGTGCAAGGAGGAGGGTGCCCAGCGCAGGGGGAGCCGGTGCCATCAGCTGCTGAGGGAGCTCAAGTAGGTACCAAGCTCTGCCCACAGCCCTGCTCTTTGCCTGCAGGTTCACTGGGGCATTGGAGCAGCCTGAAGCTGTTCTGGGGCTGCTTTTCTCAGGCTTTGCAAACCTTTCCAAGTTCCTGCTGGGCTCAATTACATACCAAACAGCAAGAACCACATTTTTTTTCCCCTCATCTCCTGCAGATTCTCTCTCTAAATCTGGCAGTATCATCTGGTGCATTCCATCTGGGTTCAGGGGTTATTTAAAACTCTCCTCGGGTTCCTGTTAACCAGCAGTGTCTCCCCACTTTATCCTCTGTGCATAAGGACTCAAGAGATGGGGAATTTTACTGCATCTTGTGTTTTGGAAAAAGCCCAGAACCCTACCCCAGTTTCTCACAGAACTTGTTTATTTGAAGTGAGGAAATCGTAGCTAATTGTGTTTGGTATTTTAAAAATTTTTTTACATAGAAGTTAGAGGCATGAGAAGGTGTGTGCAGCAGTGCTGGTCCTGCTGCAGTGCTGCCTCCAGGCCAGGCCCCTGGGTTAAGAGCTGGAACGTGCTCTGCCCTTGACAAAAATCCCTCTGGAAAGCCAAAGGGCAAAGCAAGTGGGAAGTGCAGGAATGCTGTGGAGGGGAATGTGAGCAGCAGAGAGACCTGTGGCTGGCCTGGTTGGCACTCCTGCTCTCCTGGTGTGGTGCCATCCTGCTGTCCTCCCCCAGAACCTGCTGGAGCAGAGTGTTTGCCATGGCTCTCTTCGTGGAACACGTCCTGCTCGGCATCCGCGCCGCCATGCCAGAATTCGAGGACTTAGTGAGAAAATACACTTTGCTTCTTGCCAAGGTGAGCCAAGCTGTGATTTCACCTCTTCCCTCTTCTGCTGGTCATGGGAATTCTGGTCTCAGGTGTTGTAGCTGAGTCATTAGGCTTTGTCCTTTCCCTCTGCAGTGTTTCCAGCACAATTCGGACATGAAGTCTCACCCAACCTTTGCTGCAGTGATGACAGTGCTGTACCAGTGCAAGAACGAGGTCAGCAGCAGGCTCTACAGGTACTGACATTGGCACAGGCTGCAGGGGACTGCAGGGACAGTGCCTGTGCTGCCAGCACACTTCTGGCAGTGCCTAATGGGCTGTAGTGAAAGCCAGAGGGAGAGCAGTGACCCTGGCTGGTTCTGCACCCTGAGCTGAGCAGTGAGCACTGGCTGCCCTTGGTCTAGCTGCAGCTGAACAGCTTGGTCAAGGCTTTTGGGGGAGGCAGCATGGAGGCAGCTGTGTTTATTGCTGTTTCTGGATTCCAGGCATGGTCTGGAGCCGTGTCCCATCTGCCTGGGAGAGCCGAAGGAGCCCGTCTGCCTGCCCTGCAACCACGTGTTCTGCCACAAGTGCATCAGCCAGTGGCTGGTGCCAACACAGATGCACTGTCCCTACTGCAGGGTTGCTTTGGAGGATGTGGAGTTGACTGTCTCTGAGGAGCTCAGGTACTCCAGCCACCCTCTGCAAGGTGGGAGCTTTGTGTGGGGAGGCTTTGGGAGGAAATTCTCAGTGCTGAGGTGGTGAACATGAGCAGAGGGGGAGGTGAACTCTTCTTCATCCCTCTGGAACTGAACTGGTCCTGTCTGTTCTGTTTAAAAAAAAGGGAAAAGCTGCCTTGGCCTCTGTAAAAACATGCAAATCACAGAATGGTTTGGGTTGGAAGGGACCTTGTTGGGAAGGTGGAAAAGTGTCTCCCTTTGGTGACTCTTGCCTGTGTGTGCTTGGTTCCTCCATGGTGTAAGAGGGTCTGTGTTTGTTTTTGCCCTTCCCAGAGCTGCCATAGCAAAGAACTCCCTGTTCCGGCAGAGGTGCAACAATTTCTTCATTGACATGCTCACCACCATGTGCTTCAAGGACAATGAGCCCCCTGACCCAGAGGTGATCCAGAGCCTCCTGAACTTGCTCTTTGTTCACAGAAACCTTGTGAGAGACTCAGGTGAGCTCCCTTCACCCTGACACTCAATCTTACAGAGTCTGTCACCACTTTCTCTCACCTGCCAGACTTGTCCTTCCCTTGTCTCCACAGATCACCCTGCTGTCTACACAAAGTTCCTGTCCCCATTTAATGATGAGGTGGATGAAACTCCCATCATCCGCTCTGTGATGCTGAAGCTGCTCCTGAAGTACAGGTGAGCACATTCAGCTCAGGGCCAGGTTCAGCTGTTCCTCATCAAACCAATCCCATTGTTCTCCTCACCTCCATGAGTTTCACTGAATTTGAATCCCTTTGCATTAGTCATGCAACTCTCCTGGTTTGCATGGAGCCTGTGGTGCAGTGTGAGCAGCCTGTGCAAGGTTTACCTGGCTGTTCCTCACTAACCCTGTGCTGAGGGTGCGTGCTGCAAGGTGGTTGCTCTGATCTGGATCAGCAAAGCAAAACTCCTCATTCATGGAGATTTAATCAGGACTGATCCTGTGTCCACAGCCCTCCCAGCCTCCCTTTGCAGGCAGGGTACAAAAGCCCCTTCTCAGGTGTGGTCACCTCCTGAATCAGGTGCCTTTTGCCCTGGAAGTGCTTCTTGAGCACTGCTGATCATCAAAGCCCAGCTCAGGCTGTGAAGCCAAGAAAATGGCACAAGGGTTTTTCCCTCTTGCAGCTGCACCCAGAGTGACCCCACCTGTCACAGGGCCATCTCTGGGAGCTCTGCTGTGATTCAGAGCAGGGGCAGTCCTGTCAGCATGGCAGATGGGTCAGGGGGTCTCTCTCTCTCTCTCTCCTGTAGCTTCAATGAAGTAAAAGATGATGTGCAGCGTTACCTGTCCCAGGTGGAGCACAACGAGCTCCTAGAGAAAAATGACAAAAAAGAGCTCTACTTGCTTTTTGTCAACTGCTTGGAGGTAAGAGCTGGGCCATGAAACAGTTTCATGAATGAAAAAAGTCAAGAACAGAAATTCTTCTGCAATTCTAGGCATGTTTCTTGTGTATATAACTATTTTTCCAACTAGAAAACCCAAAAGGAGTTGATACCAAATCACCTGGCCAGAACTTGCTCTCAGGAATGAGCCTTGCTTTCCAAGGAAAGGCTTGTGTGCCTTCACAGCGTTCCATAAATTCTTTCCCTTGGACAAGTGTCTGAGTGTTAAAACTCAAACTCCAGCCCAGGAGTGCAGCAAGCAGGGCCTTTCTCATGGCAGCAGCCCGCTGCTCAACTGCCTTCTTGTCTCCACAATCACTTAAATTACTGTGCAGAACTTAAATTATTATGCCTCTTGGATTGTTCCTTTTCCTCCCCTTGCATAACTCCCAGGGCTTTGGACAACTTGAAGCAAATGTGACAGCAGGGGAGAGGTTTTATTACTTACATTTTTTTTTTAAGTGGCTTTGTTGTTAAAATCACCATTTGTGTTCTTGCTAAGGGACAGACAGGTAGAGCTTGGCGTCTTGGAAAATGGGATGTGTGTTATCCACAGCCTGCGTGGCTCTTGCTGAGCTCCAAGCTTGGGGAATGTGGGACAGCTGGGGCACATCCTAAAAATGGTGTTTGGTGACATGGCAGAGGTTTAGGATGAGAGGGCAGTGGCAATGGGGTGGAGGGGCAGGGATGGTTTGGTGTGCTTGTGGCAGGGATGGTTTGGAGGGTCAGGGATGGTTTGCTGTGCTCATGGCAGGGTGGTTTGGAGGGTCAGGGATGGTTTGAAGGGTCAGGGATGGTTTGGAGGGGCAGGGATGGTTTGCTGTGCTCATGGCAGGGTGGTTTGGTGGGTCAGGGATGGTTTGCTGTGCTCCTGGCAGGGTGGGTGCCCTGGGGACATGGGTGGCTGAGTGAGGTGACTCTGTCACTCTCTGGTGTTCCGGTCTCTCTCTAGGATTCCATGTGTGAAAAATTAGAGGACAGCCTGGGATATGTGCATGGCCACAGTCTGCCTGAGGACAGAGCCTTTCCAGAGAACTACCTGCCAGCCAGCAGCAGAGAAGCTCCTCAGGAATCCTCTGTGGAATACCTGCAGGCCGTGGCCAAGGTGCGCCTGTGCCTGAGCAGGGCTGCAGAGCTGATCTTCGACCTGCAGCAGCACACGAGTGAGTGACTCTTCTGCTGGCAGCTGGAAATGCTGGCTGCAGGGCAGGTGGGCTGCACACAGCCAGTGCCCTGTGCTCTGCTAGGACCTGTTGTGGTGGGTGGCCAAGAATGAAAGCAGCAACTCCTTTTTTCTTGGGGGTGTCAGTCTGTCTGTCCCTGTACCAGGTGTTGGAAGTGCTCTGTAACTGTAGCAAGCCTGTGCTGGTGACCCCAGTGTGGTTACATGGCAATTACACCTGTGGAAGATTTATTTTATCCTTTAAACTAACGATGAGATTTATTTAGAGCCCACTAAATTGAACTTTAAAGCATAAATGCTGTTTCAGACCCAGGACTGCTGTAAGGGTTATTGTTTTATATGAATGAGAGCTCTGCACAGCTAGAAGGGATTAAGAGTTTATATTGACAAATCGATACCTTCCCTGTCAAAGAAATGAATCATTGTCTGAAATCTGGTGAGGAAAAGCTCCAGACAACACCTGAGGAAGGGAGGGCTCTGGCTGAAATTCTTCTGTGTAATTACACAGTATTAATAAAGGGATTTGCTGCTACAGCTGGGCAGACAGAAAAGTTTTACTTCTGTGGAGAAGGTGAGATGTGCTTTTGCCTCTTTGTTTTAAGCTCTTTTTTTCCCCTCCAGAGCCAGAGCAGATGAAGGAGAAGCAGCATTACCTGAAGAGTGTGGAGAAGTTCTGCAGCCTCGCCAGGAATGACTGGCACTGTGTGTACCTGGTCAGGAAGATTGCCAGCCAGCACGGGATGGAGTTTGCTCAGAAGTTGGTCACAGAGCCACAGTTCAGCTGGGTGTTCCCAGCAGAAATTCTGCAACAGGTAGAGAAGAGGTGGTGATGGTTCTGGTCTCCTCTTTGCCTTCACTTTGTGCTGCTTTGGGGTGTTTATTCCCACTGTTGTGTGGCTCCTGGGGACCAGGCCAGAGTGGCAGTGGTTGGAAAGAGCTGACTTGTCCTGGCATCTTCTGTGGGTGGCCGTGTCTGCTGCTGGTGCTCTGGGGAGGCTGAAATGTGTTTGAAATGTCCCAGTGCTTGGGAGGAAGAGGAGATTGTGCCTCCTCCAGCTGGGTTGCTGTTCCTTTGGCAGGTACAGCACAGCCAGGCCAACCACATGGACCGGTACCTGGTGTGTGGGGAGCGGTACCGAGCCCTGCGTGATGCTGTGGGACAAGCCATGATCCAGGGCACTGCCCAGGGGCTGCTCCAGGCCCAGCAGGTACAGCCCAGCCCTCCCTCCAGCCCCTGCTGGGGTTTGCAGGGCTCCAGCTCTGTTGTGTCCCTGTGGGCAGTGTCTGTTCCCATCACCTGGGGGCCTTTGCTGTGAGGTCTCTGGGGCTTGTGCTCAAGCACGGTTCCTTTACTTTCCCACCTGTACATCCCATCACTGTAGCTGGGGCAGCTCTGGCCTGTCCCCTGCCACATCCTTGGTTCGTCCCCAGGCCTCCAGCAGCCCCCCAGCTCTGGACTCTGCCTACCTGCTCCTGGCCATCTTCCGAGAGGTCACTGCCCTGTACGGTGCCGAGGATCCGAGCCTTCATCCCAAGCAGCAGGTAGGACACTCCCCTGTGGCAGCTTGTGACAAACCTACTTTGTGGCTGAGGGTGAAGAGGGTCTGAATCAGTGGTGGAGGAGCTTTGGTTCCTGTGCCCCAGCCAGGGGGATGGCCTGAGCTGAGCAGGGTAACCCAGAGGGGGAAGCAGCTGCTCTTCTCTTGGGTGGGCAGTCTCCTGATGGCTTTAGCTCTATCCAATCTGTGTTTGCAGCAAACAGAGGTGATGTCTGAGTTCATCCAGAGCTGCCAAGCTCTGAGCTCCCCCGAGCTGCAGCTCTTTGCAGCTGCCCTGGTGAGGAACGCCCTGCCCGGCCTGGCCGTGGAGCAGCAGGGAGCTCTGGTGGAGCTGGCTGTGCACGTGGCTGCTGTGCTGCTCTGTGGGCACAGCCCTGTCCTGCAGCCCCTCAGGAACCTGGCATTCCAGCCACACAGCATGCAGGTAAGGACACAGAGCTCAGCTGCACTGCAGCACATCCCTGCTTCTTGCCTCTGGCTGCTGGATCCTTTCTCCACAGCCGTGCTCCAGCTCATTGTCTGAGCTGGGAGACACTGGGGGTGACTTTTTCAGTTAATTAGCACATCACCAGCTCTGGCCTGGTGTCTTTTTGAGGCACCTCCCCATCCTGAGCAGTATGAAGCAAATACTGTGCTGATATTTGGGTGAGCAAGGCTGAGAGCAGCTGGCAGGTCCCACTGAGCTCTGGCTCCTCAGTCAGGAGGGAAGGGAGCTGCTGCTCCTGGCTGCCCAAGGTGCATCAGCAGTGCAGTGCAGGATGTCTGGAGAGAGTGCACATGCAAGTCCTAACAATACTGACAGTTCTAAGAGTGGATTTTCAAAGTAAATTTGAAAGTCTGCATCTGCGTCACCTGCCTGACCTCTGCTCTGAGGTGTCCCTTGTTCCCCAGTGTGAACAGAGAAGCAGTGAGCGAGTGCTACAGGGCAGAGCTGATTCACAGATCCATTTGTGACTGTTTTCCCCTTCCCTCCTCAGCACTCCTTTCTGCCCACAATGCCTGAGGACATCACGGCTCAGGCCAGGACCTGGGTGGAAATGCGTGATCTGCGCTGGTATGGTGAGTGCTGCTGGCCAGCTGGGGAAGGAATTCTGTGGGTTTGGAGAATGAAACTCTTCCAGACATGAGGACAAACACACTCCTCAGCACGAGTTACCCGTGGCAAATCCAGATTTGTAGTGACAGTTTGTGTGGGTGATGCACCCAAAGGACATCCAGCGCTGTTTAGCCTTCAGTCTGCAGCTGTTCACAGAGCTTGAGGGGGCACAAAGGCAACACAAACAGGGTGTGAGAGGAGGACTCTGCCACCTTCCTGGCCAGCTCTGTCTCTGCTTCCCACAGCTGGACCTTCCTGCAGCTGGCAATGGGGGGTGGGAGCATTCCTGCCCTCGGCAGCAGAATCTGTCAGGCTTGCTTCCTTCTTTCTAAAGGAGAAGCAGCACTGAAAAATTCCTTGGCTTCTTGCATAGACCTGTCAGTCCTCTGGGATTTGAAATACTCAGGGCTTTTGATTAGATCTTGAGGCATGTTTCTTGCTCCAGGATAAGGAGCTTTATAAATCTGTCTTAGAATAGTGTCCTGTTTGTTTCTCTCTTTGCAGAATGCCCCAATGGCCACCTTTGCACTGTGGGAGAGGTAAGAATTTGGGTCTGGTGGGTATTTAAGCAGACAAGGTTTTCAGCAATAAACTGTTTTATTTTGTTTACTGGTTTTAATGTTCTGATGCACAGAGTTCCACTTCTAAACTCGATATTATTGATCATTTTGTCACTGTAATGTAAAATTTAGAATACCCCTAGCATTTATACCATAGATTGGGAAACATCATCAGGCAGAGGGCCAGTTTGTAGCAGGGTTTGAATTAACCACTTACAGCTTGGATTTTTGTTTCATTCCCTTTCTCTGCTGGAGAAGCTGTTGCTCTGGAATTGAGTGTTCTCCTGTTGCTTTTCCCAGTGTGGGCTCCCCATGGAAACGAGTCGCTGTCCTGACTGTGGTGTCCCCATTGGAGGCATCGACCACAAACCCCTGCAGGGCTTCCAGCAGTCCAGGTGGGCTTTGCTTCAATGCCTTTGCAGTGTTATATGATGTAGGATTTGCCTGTGGTGCCTTCAAAGGCCAGAGGTACCAACCACTTCACGCTCCTCTCTAGAAGGTGTAAGGAAGGGATGTCCAAACAACAGTAATCAGGCAGCAAAACCAAAGAAATTTGCTTTTCTGTGCACAAAACTGAGTGGAAACCTTCAGTCCTTTGTGGCACTTTGAATTGGCAGCTTTTAGGGCATTCAAAGACATGATGGGACAAAAAGGCATTGCTGGGCATCAGGTCTTGTGTGCTTTCTGTCAAGGCAAAAACCCCAAACCATCTATGCACTTTCCTACAGGGCTCGTGAAGACAGAACCCAGACTGGCCACATCCTTAGGGATGTTAAGCACAGGAGAACCCTGGGGCTGTCTGACCGGGGTGTGCCCCCCGTGGTCTTTGTGCTGCTCCGTTTGCTCACTCACCTGGCAATGCTGCTGGGAGCCTCCAGGGAGCCTCAGGTACCTTCCAAAAATCCTTCCAGGTGCTCACACAAAACGTAAGGAAACCTTTGTATGCTGCTGCTGCTTTCCAACATATTGCCAAGCAGCCAGAGCAGTCTGTCCACAAGACCTAAATTCCCTCTCTCCTTGCCCAGGAGGGATTTTGGTTAATTCCTGCACTTCCATGCAGGCACATCCACCCAACCCTGCCTTGATGGGCCTGGGTGTCAGGAATCCCACAGGGATTTTGGCAGCCTGGCAGGACTGAGCTCTGAGTGGCTTGTGCTTCCCTGGATGTTTTTGGCTGTGCTCAACTCCTGCCTTCGTTGTCTTTAGACCCTGGGAAGCATAATCAAGCCGACCGTGGATGACGTGGTGAGCTTCCTGAAGCAGCACGTTCAGGAGGACTTGGCACAGCTGACCAGGATTTTGGGGAAGAGTGTGGATGACACCATCAACATCCTGCACCTGGTGCTCAGCAGCCTCCTGCAGGCCCCCCAGCAGCAGCCAGGCCAGTGTAAGAAAAGCCACCTGCCCTGTCACACCTGGGGCTGTGATTGCAGGGCTGTGGCCGTGCAGCCACTTTGCTGATAAACCAACAGCAGCAGCTGAGCTGAAGAGGAAAACAGAGAGTTTGAAGCTTGTTTCTTACTGTAGGGAGAGAAGAATTTTTGGCTCTTTGCTTCTTTCAGTTGAGTTCATGGGGTTTGCAAGGTTTTGTGCAGTTAATAACCCTGCAAATGAATTATTGACAAAATAACATCATGACAGATGGGCAGAGCTTGCAGGTCCCAAGCAGGGCTGCTCTCCCAGCACAGCAGCTCGTGCTGTGTGCAATCCCTGGTCTGTGCTGCCTCTCAGTGACTCCCAGAAGTTCTTTGGGACAAGAGGGATGGCACAGTGGGGTTCCTGGTGGGATCTGGAGTCACTGTGGCACAGAGGCATTTATGTGTAAATAGCCCATATTTGGAGCAGTCAGTATTCCAAGCTTCAGTCTGTCATTGCTCATGGTCTGACCTTGGCCAAACTGTTCAATGGTTCTGGGCTCATGAAGGAATTGTATAAATGTCCCCATCATTCACATGAATGAGTGGCTGAAGCTCCTGGAAACCTGGAGCTCTGTGTGATGTTTGGGTGTCACTCTCCAGCTGGACCAGGATACTCAGTTAGCTTCTAGGACCTGTGCTTTCCTTTCACTGAACTATTGCAGGTGTAAGAGGTGAAATATTCCTGTTGCAGGGCTGGTGCTGTTTGATGATGTTCTCTCCACCAAGGAGAAGAGAAACAAATGGGAAGAAATTGTTGCAAACACAATTATTGTTCCTGAATTGAAGGTGAGAAATCTGCTGTCCAAGAGTCAGTAGCTGAGCACTTCAAAATCCTCTGGAAATCTGATGTGCTGTAATATCTGTGCTACAATTTTCACCTGGCTGTTCCTAAAGCAAACCCACCCATGGCACAGCTGCCAGGTGAAGGATTAGCCACCTTTATTCTACCTGGGGAAATGGGAGTCTGAGACTGGAGTTGTTCTGGGATGAATTTTTATAGCTGAAAAAGCAGAAATGACTTAGCTCAGCTCGAAGGTATTTCACAATACCCATTTTTTTTTTTTTTTTTTTTTCATGCAGGATTTGGATAAAAAGCTTCTAAAGTTAAACAGACAGATACAAGAGGATGAGAGAATCTCTTCCAACCCCATAGTGAAAATTGTGTACGGGGACCCAGCTGCATTCCTGTCCCAGCTGCCAGGGGACAGCCACATCCACCACTCCAAGATGTGGAGCTGCCGCAGGAGGGTCTCAGTGGAGAACCTGGGCCACGTTGTGCAGCAGAAGAATGCCAAGGACACTGTCCCTCTCCTCTGGAAGTTCCTGCAGAAGGTGGGGGTGGCACAGGGATGAGGATTATCCAGTTTATTTATTCTCAGTACTTGCTATGATCTTGAGAATGAACATGGAAGATATTATTGTTGTCTTTAAAACATTTAAGAAGTAATTCCATAAGAGTATTCCCAACTGGTTTGTCCAAGCACAGCCTTACCCACAGGTTCCCTTCCCTCTTCCAGGAAACTGAGCTGAGGTTGGTGAAATTCCTACCAGAGATTCTGGCTCTGCAGAGAGATTTGGTGAGGCAATTCCAGAACACAGCAGAGACCAAACACTGCTCCATCAGGGAATTCCTCAGGGAACCCCACTCAGGTAAGGAGACTCTGCCAAAATTGTAATTAATGAAACAGAAAGGGCTGGATTGTCTAGCTGAAAGTAAAGGGGAAAACTCAGCTTTTCCTTTTAACTCTCACCTAAATGAACTGGAGACCTGGATAAGGTTGGAAAAGTTACCAGATGACTTTAAAGTGCAGGAGGTTTTTACTGAGGGGTGGGAGGTCTGGCAGTGCAGCAACGGTTCTGTTGGCATTTTAAGCTCAACCCTAGAGCAGGGCTTGCCTAAAGAGCACAATGAACATCCTTCCCTTCCTTTCCTGAAGTTTGTGGCAATTAATTGTATTTAAGTACAATTACTGATGTTTTTATGTACTTATGGAAAAGTACATAAAGGTCATGCAGAATCAGACCAAGGGCCAGGAGCAGACAATAATGAAAGAGGAATAAACGGAGCAAATGACTCCGTTTGATAGCTTTAGAAAGGTGTTTGGTGTCTGTTTAGTCTCCTGAGCAGTTGGAGCATTTGCCTGGAGTTCAGTGGTGTGCTCTGAAGATCCCTGTATTGGAGAGTTTCACCAGGAAAAGGTATTTCATGGATTTATCTTTCTCTTGTTTCTCAGATGTGATGAGGGACCTGTTAGAGAGGAGAGTGAATGTGTTTCTGTCTGTCTGGAACAAGCTGAGAAGCTCCCTGGACACCAATGGTGAGCAGCTTCTTTCCCAGCCCTGCTCCTCGTTCAGGTTCCTCCCATCACTGAGGCATATCCTCAGAACTGAGCTTGGACACTGAATTTTAAGAATCTAGGTACAAGGGGAAGGATTTGTTTCATGTTGTAGCATTCTCACCTGACCTTGTTTCCTCTCTCACCTGATCTTGTTCCCTTTCGTGCTTGCCCCTAAGGCCAAGAGCCTGGCTTTCCTCAGGCTGGGCTGGCTCGGGGCCTCCTCAAACACTCCTGTCTGTATTTCAGGGGAAATTAAGCTGCCCAAAGGTTACTGTGATGCTGAGCTGAGCCTGGACAGCAGGCTGGAGGTGCTGCTGCCACGGCGGCAGGGGCTGGGGCTGTGCTCCACGGCCCTGACCAGTTACCTCATCGGGCTGCACAACGACTTCGTGCACTCCATCCACAGGCACACCAAGCAGGAGGACAGGTGTGCTGCTGCGAGCTCCATGGGCTCTGCTGCATTCCCTGCTCCCTCTCAGTCAGCTTGCCCTGCTCCACAGAGGCCTCTCCCTCTGAACAGAAGCCCTTTGCTCCCTGCAGGTACCTGATCAGCCCCTCGGAAGTGGCTGACCTGCACCTGATCAGCTACGAGGTGGAGAGGGACCTGATCCCTCTGATCCTGTCCAACTGCCAGTACAGCATGGAGAAGGGAGGGGAGACCTTGCAGGATTTCGATCTGGAGAGGATCCAGCAGCAAGTGATCAGCAAGTTCCTGCAGGGGAAGCCACTCATCACGCTGACGGTAGGAGAGGCAGGGGCTGTGCAGCCAGGAGGGCGCTGGGAGAAGTTTTCCAGAGCTTTCCATCCATGGCTTTCTCTCCTGACAGGGAATCCCCACGCTGGTGTATAGGCACGACAGGAACTATGAGCAGCTGTTCAGTGATGTCAGGAATAAGCTGGAGCAGGTGGGTTTCTGCACTGCAGGAAGCAGGACAAGCATGAATCCCTGCTTTTCCAAGGGTTCTCTGTCCTTTGCCTTGTCCATCCAAAGGCTTGCCTGCTGATTTCTCAGCATGCCTTGGACACATGCAATCTGGCCTTGTGCTGCTACTCAGGGTTTATAAAGGAAAGGGGAGAGACAGTTCAGCATTTCAGTTCCCTAAATCTGGGGCTCTGTTGTCTTCCATGACTTGAGCGACTTGAACAGAAAAAAGAATGGCTCTAAAATAATATTAACTGTGACCTCATGGTTTCCAGAGTGCTCTGCCCAGTTCTGTGATGAGCATGATCAGTGGGGAGCTGCAGTCCTACAGTGATGTGTGTGATGCTCTGTCCCTCACTGAGATCACCCTGGGCTTCCTGGCCATGGCTGGTGAGAATGCTGAGATGCTGCTGACTGAATACATCGAGCAAGTTCTGCAGATGGGGGATCAGACAAACCCTCACGTGCTGCAGGTGAGCCCTGAGGGCAAAGCTCAGATTCCTCCAGAATGAAATGTGCCCTGGTTTCTGCTAAATCCTGCCCTCTCACTCTCCCACTGCCTGTCGTGATATCAAAAACTGGATTATTGAGAGCAGATGGGCTCCACTCAGGCTTGGGGGCTGGATGAGCTCTGTGCTGAGCTCTCTCTGGGCAAGGCAGGCTGGGGATGGGCTTCAAGGACATCCCTCACATCCACAAATGTCCTTCCCTTCCAGGCCCTCAGACGGTGCCAGCTCAGACACAGCATGGCCCTGTGGCAGCTCCTGTGTGCCCACAAATCCGAGCAGCTGCTGCGCCTTGGCAGGGTATGGAGCCCCCCAGCACCCCTGGCTGCTCTGCTCTGCTCTGCTCTGCTCTGCCTGCAGCTGCTCAAATGTGTATTTGGGTTTTTCTCCCCTCGCCGCTTTTTTAGGATCCTTTTGCAGATGTCAGTCCAGAGTACAAAAAAGAGCTCACCCCAGAGCTTGCCAAGCTCCTGCACGCCTTCCTGGTCCACTCCAGGCTGGAAACCTTCCTGCAGGAACTCCATGAAATGATCATCCTGAAGCTGAGATGTGTCCAAGCTGTGGAGGAATTCAGACCCAAATGGAGGTAGGACTTGCACACCCAAAGCCACCACAGTTGTTGTTAACTGGAGCTTCTCTGCCTCGGAGCATGCACGCAATGGGAACATTCCCTTGGCACATCTGTGTCCTGGGGGACACAGCCCAGCCAGCAGCATGAGGAACATCCACACTCATTTCTGCCAGGTGTCACTTCCATCTCACACAGGCTCTCTTGGGGACACTGCTGGAACACTCCAGGAGGTGCTGTCCAGGGCACAAACACAGGCACTTGGTTAAAACTCATTAAGATTGGAAAAAACCTCAATGAGGATCAAGCCCAGCCTTCAGGGACAGGCACACTCAGCTCTGCAGAGGCACAGAGCTCAGCCCCAGAGCTCAGCTCTGCCCTGCAGCCTCCCCTTGCTGGGCTCTGTGCCTCCAGCTGGCTCTTTAACCCTTCCCACCACACATCCACCTGTTAAATTGTGGATAAAAGGAGTATTTTGGGTGGTGCAGTGCACTCACGTTGTGGCACTTGTGGTTTGCTATACCCCAGCTGTTAATGCTATTCTGCCCTGTCTTCCAGCCTGAAGGAATCATTCTTGCCTTACCTTTATGCCAAAGACTCTGAATTGTCTCTGGAGCTGGAAGACACATTCCCAGAGGAGATTCTTCTGTCTTATGCCACTGCGACCTGGAAAGCAGCTGCTGTCTTCAAGCGGGAGCACAGGGAAAGTTAGGACAGGGGACTGCCACGCCACCCGTGTCAGGGCTTCTGGAACTCTGGGCATTTGTTTGGGGCTTGGGGGTTGTTCTTTGGGTTTGGGGTTGTTGTTTATACACCTGATGCTTAGAGGAGGAGGGGGAAATAGATCCAGCAACTCCGTGTGAATCCAGGATCCTCACAGCGCCAGAGCCACTGGAGGAACATGAAGGACTTTTTTTACGAACCATAGTGCCCTCGTGCTGGGACAAGGTTTGTGTTTTTCTGCCTTTCCAGCACTGGCTGCGGGACCGGCTCCTGCCCAGCCACGGCAGGCGGCGGCACCGGCACAAGGCAGCCCTGAGGGACGGGGCTCCTTCCCCGCCTGCCTTGTCCCGGGCTGGCTTCTCCCCTGTCCCTTCCCAATAAACTCGTTCATCTCCCGCGGCTGCTCCCGGCTCTTTCCGTGCCCGGTGCCGGGATCGGTGCCGGGATCGGTGCCGGGATCGGTGCTGGGATCGGTGCTGGGATCACTGCCGGGATCGGTGCTGCCAGCCCGGAACGGCTGTGCCCAGCCGCGTGTTCCGGGGGACGGCGGTGCTGAGGGACGGGCGGGCCCGGCACCGCCATGGCCGTGTCCCCCGGCCAGTGCCGGCACTGGGAACGGTAACGGGGCTGGGAGCGGGGCTGGGGGCGCTAACGGGGCTGGGACTGGGGGCGGTAACGGGGCTGGGAACGGTAACGGGGCTCGGTGTGGTAACAGGGCTGGGGTCAGTAATGGGGCTGGGGTCAGTAATGGGGCTGGGGTC
>CM031873.1:11548464-11564885 GCA_018697195.1 Certhia americana | reverse complement strand
GGGGCTGGGGTCAGTAATGGGGCTGGGGTCAGTAATGGGGCTGGGGGCAGTAACGGGGCTGGGGGCAGTAACAGGGCTGAGGTCGGTAACGGGACTGGGGGTGGTAATGGGACTGAGGGCAGTAATGGGGCTCAGGGTGGACCCAGCCGCGCTCGGAGCTCCCCAGCTCCACATCCCCACAAGGCACGGGCACCTTTGGGAAGAGCCCCCGGTGCTCTCCCCCCGGTTGGGTCTGGGGGCTCCCCGGGGAGCAGATGGGGCTGCCGGGGCCAGGCCCCGCTCTGAGCACGGCGATCTGCAGGGAGCAGGCCCGGCTGAAGGCCGGCGTGCTGGAGGAGGACACGGAGGAGTGGCAGAGGGATCCCCAGTTCCGAGGGCTGCACAGAGTGGGAGGTGTGGATGTATCCTACAGCAAGGATGATGAGAACCATGCCTGCGCCTCCCTGGTCGTCCTCAGCTACCCAGCTCTTGAGGTACCATGGGACTGCCATGGGATACTGGGAAGAAATTCTCCCCTGGGATGGTGGGGAGGCCCTGGCACAGCTTGGATCCCTGTGGATCCCTGGCAGTGTCCAAGGGCAGGTTGGATAGGGCTGGGAGCAGCCTGGGACAGTGGAAGGTGTCCCTGCTGTGCCAGGGGTGGCACTGGATGGGCTTTAAGGTCACTCCCGACTAAACCGTTCTGTGGTTCTGTGTGTGTTCCCCAAGAAAGATAAACAGAAGAAAAATAGGTGTAAGGATTTAGACAGAAGTTTAGGGAGGTGTGATGCAAGCAGCTCCCAGTGGCAGGAGTTTCCTGGGATGGCTGGTGACTCCCCCAGGCTCCAGAGGAGCTGCAGTGCCTGTCGGGGCAGAGGGAGGTGTTTGCAGTGCTCCTGGGCACAGTCCTGTGTGGGAGCTCTCAGCTGATGCTATGGGCTGTGACACAGCCAAGTCTTTCCACGGCTCTCACATCTCACGGTGGTTTTACTTGAACTAATAAAGATTTTTGGTCTCTTTCCCAGCTCTCAAAGTGATATAAAAATTACCTTTAACTGCAAAAGCTCTAACAAGCAGAGAAATAAAGTTGGATGCTGTCTGCTGGGATTTTAATGAACTGAATCTCAAGTCCTGCTGTGATCTGCAGGGCAATGCAGGAGTCTTTGTTTTGTGCTGCCTTACACCGTTTCCTTTGCCCTGTCCCTGGGTTTAAAAGGGGTGAGCAGAGGGCATGAGCCAGCGGAGGAGCCCCTGGAGCACCCAGGGGTGGATGCAGTGGGGTCCTGTGTGTGCCTGCCCCAGGTGCTGTACCAGGACTGCCGCATGGTGCCCGTCACTGCCCCGTACGTGGCTGGATTCCTGGCCTTCCGAGAGGTCCCTGTCCTGGTGGAAGCTGTCCAGAGACTTCAGCAGGAGGAGCCCCAGCTCCAGCCTCAGGTGGGGTGTGTTCTCCTTGTCCCGAGTTGGGCTGTGCTGGCTGCAGCATCCTGGGAAAGGTGTTCTCCCTCTGGAGCCTGAGCTGGTAGGGAGGGGCACGGTCAGAGCTGTGTTGGAGCATCAGTTCCCTTTCCTCGGGGAGCAGGGATGTGGAACTGGGAGCAGCCAGGCCTCCCGTGGCAAAGGGAGCCCCATGGTGTGTGCAGGGCACTGCCAGTCCCACACTGCTGCTGCTTATGGGATAGGCACAGGCAGGAAGAACCTTACAGGGAGAATTGAGGAACTAAGAGAAGTTTCTCCTTCCCCCGGAGCCAGCATCCCTGATTGCTCCTTGGAGTGTTGAGTGCCCAGGAAATAACATTCCTGCTTTGGCTTTTTCAGGTGCTTCTGGTAGATGGGAATGGCCTGCTCCATCACAGAGGTAGGCTGTCCCTGGAGAGCCCTGCTCTCCTGCTCCTCCTTGGTGTTCCTGTCCCCTGGTGTCCCACAGCTACAGTGGCCCCTCGTTGGCAGGATTTGGCACAGCCTGTCACCTCGGAGTCCTGACAGACCTGCCCTGCATTGGTGTGGCCAAGAACCTCCTGCAGGTGGATGGCTTGGTCAGGGACGAGCTGCACAAGGAGCAGGTTAGGCCAGGCTGGGGTTTCTTCCTGCATTTTCATATCCCGAGGGAATTTGGACAGCCACAGGCAATTATGTGCTCACGAGCTGCCCTTGTGTGTGTTTACCCCTAGGTTCGTTCCCTGCAGAGGTCAGGAGAGGCATTCCCACTGACAGGCACCTCGGGGAAGGTGCTGGGCATGGTAAGCTGGCACTGTCACTTGGCACTGTTCACAGTGGCTCAGTGACCCGTTCAGGGGGGCAGGTGTGAACAGGTGACCAGTGACACTGCTGGCCCCTTCCTGAGCGCTCAGGTGGTTACAGGCAGTTGGCAGCTCAAGTGCTGGGAACATTCACGTCCGTGCCTGTGGCACCTGAGGTGCTCCAGCACCCTGGATTGTGAGCTGCAGTCTGGGAGAGGTGCCAGTTCCCTGGCAGCTTCCCGGGATCAGTCTGGGAGCGTCTGCTTCAGAGCAGAGCGGGAACAGCAGCTGTGAGACACTTGCTGTGTGTGCTGTCAGCCTGTCCTGGCACAGCTCCCTGCAGCCCAGAGCAGCCTCAGGTGTCTGGGGAAGGGCCACGGGGGACAAACAGGGGACAAACACGGGGGACAAACACTCCCTGGGATGGAGGAGAAGGCTGGGAGCTGCAAACACAGAGCCACCACCCCACCCGAGGGGCCTGGCTGACCCCACCACCCCTCAGGGTGTGTTCAGATGAGTCCCTTCAATGCCTGATCTGTCCTTTCTGACTGCCCAGGCCCTGCGGAGCTGCAGCAACAGCTCCAAGCCCCTGTACGTGTCCGTGGGTCACCGGGTGAGCCTGGGCACGGCCGTGCGCCTCGTCAGGGCCTGCTGCCGCTTCCGCGTCCCGGAGCCCATCCGCCAGGTACGGCCCCGTGTGGGGACACAGCTGGGACAGGGGGCAGGCAGCAGTGTTTGCCAGCCCTGGGCTGCTCCACAATCTCCAGTTTGTCCCTCCTGCTGTGGGCTGGGCTGTCCCCCAGCCCATTGATCCCTCCAGGCCCGTTCTCCTGACGCAGTGCCCGGCAGCGTTCCCAACCCAGCCTGCTTCATTCCCTGCTTCCTCTCTGCAGGCAGCTCCTGCCGTGCTGTGTTAATCCCCAGGAGCTGGGAATGCAGTTTTCCCGGGCACTCGGAGCCCAGCACAGCCCGCAGTGCTGCTCCTCTGGGCCTTTCCTGCTGCTGCACGGAGCCAGCAGCCAGCAGGTGACAGCACTGCATCACTGTCACCGAGCTGCAGCTGCCACCAAGGCTCAGCCTTGGCTGATTTTAAATCACAACGGAACTGGGGGAAAGGCTCTGGAGAGGCTCAAAGCCTCTGAGACTTCTGGCCTGGCAAGTTCCTCCCTTCTCCCCGAGGTCTCTCTGTTGTTGGTGGCTCCAACAGAGCCAGGAGTGACCCCAGGGCCTGCCCAGGTGTCCCTGTCCCTAACACTGCCCTGGGACAGCCCATTGGCATCGTTGCTGTGCCAGGTCAGGGGTGTGCCCACCTGGGCACAGTGCTGGGTGACCCTGCTGGGCACTGCTCCAGAGCTGCAGTGTTCCCTGGAACTGAGACTCTGCTTATAAACTACCCCAAAATCCAAACTCCTTGGAGCAAAACAAGCCTTGGGGTGTCCGTGGCAGAGCTGCAGTTTCCAATCTCAGCCCCAGTGCCTGCCAGACCGGAGGAGGCTGGTGGAGCCTTATGTAACCTGCTCCAGCCAGGGACAGATGCCTCTGCAGAGCTCTGAGCCAGCTCTGCCTGTTCAGAGGGAAGGGAGAAGCATTCCCTTTGGAAACAAAAAAAGGTGTCTTGGAGCTTTTTATCACCCTCATTTCGCTTCCAGCCATCTCCAAGATTTGCTCATGTTCGGAGACTCTTCCAGTTCCCTGTGACCTTTTTTCTTAGAGTGATGGAATGAATTATTATCACTTTTCTTACACAGAGATGAAAAATCCAACAGGGGAGTGTGTTTACTCCAGAGGGATGGCAGGAGATGAGGACACTTAAAGCTTTCCATGGGACTTGTCCCCGCTGTGCTTCCTCTGTGTGGTGACTGTCACAGCTCTTGGCACAGGCAGAGCTGAAAGCCTCAGCTCTTGAGCACCTGCAGCTGGAGTGAGGAAGTAGGAGGAGGCTGTGGAGAACCCTGCCATGGGTGGCTGACGTGGCCTTTTTGCCATGGTATGTCTGCAGAAATTGCAGACCTGACAGGAGAAGTGCTTACAGATTTCCCAGTGTCGGGAAAGACCTGTGGATCATCAGGTCTGGAAGTTCTGGCAGCCCTGGGAATGAAATGGTGTGTGGGAGCTCAGCTGGCCTGAGGTTTGTGTGAGGGCAGCATGTGCAGTGCAGCTGCTGTGGGGGGCTCAGGCCTCCTGCTCTAGGGGATGTGGTGCTTCCCAGGAATGCAGCATTATCCAGGCAGGGATCAGCAAGGTTTCCATTTGCATTCAGCCCACAGCGTGGCTGTGCTGCCAGGGAACTGGCTGTGGTGCAGATGAGAGAAGTGAGATCCCTTGGAGGAAGCAGAGGGATGAACTTCCCTTGTCACCTGCAATCAGTGTTTACATCCCACTCGGTCCTGGTTCCACGTGCCAGTACCAGGCCCAGCCAGGAGAGCTCTGCTCCCTTGGTGAGCTCCTGCACAGAGCTGCTCCTTCAGGGCTCCCAGGCAGGAGCTGAGGTCGGCAGGAGCTGCTATCCCAGAATAATCAGCACAGCACTGACCCGGAGTGGCCCTGGAGCAGTCCCAGGTCCTACTGAGAGCTGTCCTTGCCTCCTGACAGAGTTCAGACCCCTCCCTGGTGCTTGCCCACTCTCTGCCTGCTCATTCCAGGATCCCTGTGCAGGGAAGCAGAAGCTGGGGCCACTCTCCAGCTGCCAGGAGCCTGCTCTGCCCTTGCTGGGCTGCTCACCAACCTCCTGCTCACTTGCAGCTCCCTTCAGCTGCCCCAGCCCTGTTCCCAGCAGCTTTGGGCTGGCTCAGGAGGAGCCTGAGGGTGCTCCAGCCCACCAGGAAGGGCAGGCCTGCAGGTCACCCTCCGTGAAACACTCAGAACTTGCTCTCAGTAGAATGAGACAAAAGCCATCAGCCTGTCCTCTGGGACTGCCAGCAGTCACTGGTGTCACATCCAGCTCCCTCTGTGTGCACCCCTGCCAGGCTTGCTGGCCACAGGGACCACCCTGGCCCCTCAGGTAACAGGCAAAGCAACATTTCCACAGCCAGCACTCATCCCCTCTGAAAATAGCCCAAATCTGTGAGGATTATTGCAGGACAGTGATCCATCTTATTGATTAGCCCATGGCTAATCACCACCTTAGGCTGACTCCAGTGCTGTGTTAGGAGTGAGCCCTGCCTGGGAACTGCCACCTCATCAAGCAGGAGCTGATGTTCTCAGCAGAACGTGGTTGGGGTTTTTCTTCCCTAGATAAATAGTTGATAGCTGTGCCTCCTGCTCCTTGGTCTCCCCATGGGGACTATTGAGCTGCCTCCTTCCCTGGTTATAAAATCCATCACGTAATCGCTTATCCTGAAGAGTGATCAAAGTTATTTGTCAGTTCAGTTATGAAACTGTCCAATTATAGAGAGAAGGGAAAAAAAAAAATATCTCCCAAACAAACCACCCCTTATGTAACTCTCTCCTTCTCAGCTGGCAGGAGGCTCTGCAGTTGTGGAGCAGGTTCCAGCAGCAGGCACAGCCTCCACTGAGGGCTCAGGGTGAGGGGCCTGGGGGCTGCAGGAGAGGCTCCTGGGGAGCAGCACAGGGTGGAGAGCAGCAAATGCTTCAAGGACAGTCCCTGGGGATGTGTTAACCCAATTTCCGAGCTCGTCACCAGACACTGTGAAATTTTTCCAGCTGGGAAGGTCACATCCTGCTTTGTAGGTGGGGAGAGACACTCTGCCTTTGAGGTGGGCACAGCAGCTGCTGGGAAATGGCACAGCAGTGTCTTTGGGAAGGAAGTTTCTAAAAGAGAAAAAAAAACTTTGAAGGGCTGTAAAAATCGACTGCCAGTCCTCTAAGTTGTCCAAGAGCCCGGGATATGCTTGTGATGGCATCAAGGGTCTGCTGCTGGTGTCGTGCAGCACTAGAGGGCTGAGCAAACACCTCAGGCTGGGGGCAAGAACACCCAGGAAATGGCCAGCAACGCTTTCTAACATTCATGGGACGTGGTTGGTGCTGTCCTTGCCCCAGGCTGTGGTGCCTTGCTGAGCCATGCTGTGTTCCTGGTGGGATGTGCTGACAGCAGGGTGGATGGGGCACACTGGGATAGCAGGAGGCACCAGCCAGGCTGCTCAGCCCATTCTCACTCCTTCTCCTCCCTGCTTCCAGGCTGACATCAGGTCCAGGGAGTACCTTCGGAAGCAGCCCCGTGCTCCAGTGGAGGTGCTGGAGGCTGTCCCTGCCAGCCCAGAGAGGTGGGTGTGTGGGCAAAAGGGGATCTGCTCGTGGCATGAGCTGCAGTAATGGCATTAAAGGTACAGGCAGGGTAACAAGGTGAGCTCAGAGAGAAGGTCAGGACATGTGCTGCCTCCAGAAGGTGATTTCTGCTCCGTGTGGCCACGCTGCCTCACATGTTGCTTCCCACAGCACCGTGTCCTGAGCTGGGCAAGGGCAGCAGGGATTTGGTCTTTTTTCAGCACTGGCCATAAGCAAAGCCCTAACGCCCACAGGTGTGACCTGAGGGGGAACAGAAATACCTACACAGAGCTGCTTTTGGCCCTGAGGTCTTGGGGAGGGTCAGAGTCCCCCCCACTCTTACATAAGGTGGGCCAGTGGGTGTCAGTTCAGGGCTAAATCTGTGGCAGGTCCCCTGAGGGGCAGGAGCTCAAGCTCACCAAGTCCCAGTTGCTTGTGCCTGTTGCCTTCTACTATTTTTTAAAACTACTTTCTCATTTTTGTTCCCAGCAGCAAGAAGGAGGCTGAATTGGAGGATTAGTCTGGTGCCAGAAGAAAAGTGCAGAGCTCCTCTTTGCTGAGTCCTCTCCTGCACCAAGGCTGAGTGCTGCTGGATGCAGGAACCCAGTGCCACCCTGAGGGACAGCTGTGCCAGGCTGTGTCCCTCCCACAGGACAGCACCAGCCACTGCTCAGGGAGAGTCCTTGCAGGGAATTTCTCAGGGTTCATTTTTTAAAGTACTGTTAAAATCTTCCTATAAGCAGAGGCTCACGTGTAAGTTTGCAACACCTCTCTGGAGTCCTTGGGCAGCTGCAGGGGCAGATTTACCGAGATGCTGAGGCATTTGCACTGCAGAGCCAGCCTGTGTCTCCCACCACAGCTCTGTGGCACAGAGCCCTCCCTTCCCCCTGTCCCTGCAGCCTGGGCTCTCCCATCCCCTCTGCACATCCCTGGGCAGCAGCAGGTCTGTTCCTGCTCCAGGTGAACCAACCCTGCTGCCCAGCTCTTCCTGAAGGATCATCTCAGGGGAAAGGGTGGCAGAAACCATCTCCTTCCCAGGAGGGTGAGGAGGGAGGGAAGGAGGCCATTCCTGGCACACAGAGTGCTGCCAGATCCCAGGCTGGGGTTCTGACCCAGCCCCTGCTCAGCCTGAGCAGCAGAGCCCAGAGCTTCTGTGCCCAAATCATCCTCCACTCTGGTCCAGCCTGCAGGACCAAAGCTTCTCCCAGGGTGTGGGATCCTGGCTGAGGTTGGCAGGTGGCTCCTGACTGTTCCCCAAGAGCAGCAGGAGCAGAACATGCTCTGGGAGATCTTGCTGTGGCTGTGTAGGATTCCAGCCTGAAGAGGAAGAAGGATGCTTTCCTGGGGGTGGGGAGAGGTGCTCAGGTCAGACTCCTGTGGGCTCTTGTAACCTCAATTTTGCATAAATTTGTTGTACAACTTTTGTTCTTTTGTCTGTCTTGGAGCTGCTGTGGGTAGGGAGGACAAAACCCAACCTGTGGTGCCTCTGCTGTGCTGGGGTCTGAACTGCTCCTCCTGAAACTGGGTGGGGAGAGGGAGGAGGTGACAATTCTGCTCCCCTGGGGCCAGTCCTGGCAGTGCTGGAGAGGGACACAGACACTGGCAGGGCACTTCCCTAGGAAGCCTTTGCTGATGTGTTTTGAAGCCAGGCTGCAGCAGCTGCAGGAGCTGTTTGACACCAGGGTTTGGTCAGGGGTGACAGGGACTGGCCAGGGGAACCACAGTGGGAGCTGCTCCTCTGATCCTGGGGCTGAGGGTGAGTGCTGCTGCCAGCCCAGGGGCAGAGGGAGCGTTAGGCTGGGACAGGGGACAGGGGTGGGGGACAGCCGTGTCCCCTCCCTGCATGGGGACAGAGCCCCAGGCAGCAGGGATCAGTTCATTCCTCCTTCCAACCCCACACTAACCACTGACTTCTCTGGCTGTGGGGACAGTCTCCTAAAGCCTGTGACAAATTCAGGCACAAAGTGACACCTGAATTCCTCATGGGCAAAATCCATCTGGCTTTTCTGATTGCTTTGGCCTGTGCTGGGAGGGTCAGGGTCATCCCTCGTCCCAAATTCTGGGTGACACCACCCCCACTGTGGATTCCCCCAGGTGTGCTGAGTGAAGTCCCTGACTTGGCTCAGGTGTGCTGGAGGAGGCTCTGAGGGGAGCAGCTCCTCCAGGATGGCCCTGGCAGAACAGGGGAACCTTCAGCATGTGGGACTGCAGCTCTGGTGAGTGTCTGCATTTAATCTCATGTTTAATGTCCCTGGGTTTAATCCCTGATCTGTTGGGTTTGGGGTTTTTTGTGCTTCTCGTTGGTATCTGACAAAAGAGGTTTGGGGTGGGCTGGTCAGGGGAGGCTCTGCAGCCAAAGCTGTGGTTTGGGTGGAGGCTGGAGGAGCTGGGCCCAGCTCTGACAGGAATGTGAGGCTGTGGCTGTTCAGAGTCTCTCGCTGGGTGTTCCTGCTGGGATTTGGGTGATTTGATCCATGGAGGGTCCATGTGCTCAGCTGGGAGGGATGCAGGGCTGGGGACACTGCTGACCTCAGCTGGCCTGAGCCCCCCCCCCCCCCCAGCTGCCTCTGCCCAGTGGGTGAGGGAAAATCAGGTAAAAATTAAAAAAAAAACAGCATGAAAAAAGGCTCTGCATCACTGCTCTGGCTTCCCTCTGCGTGAGGCTCTGAACTCCCCTGGTTCCAAGTCCAGGTAAACTCAGATGACTCTGGATGAAGTCACCTGTGCTGGCTTTGGGGGGAGGTTGGTGCTGCAGTGTCCTGGCAGCCCCCGTGCAGCCCTGCTGGGGCTCTGTGCTGCTGCCTCTGGGCATTGCTGTGCCCGGGGCTGCTCTCTCTCCCAGCTGCCCAAACGCGGGTGCTTAAAGGAAGGGACTAATCTCTGTGTTTGGTGTCTGCTTGGGGCTCTTTGGACACAATAAGGGATTAACTTGGTCTTTATCTAATTGGTTTATAACCCTGGGAAGGGAAAATCGCTTTGTAATGCTTGAAACCTCTTAACAGAAACTCAGAGACTGGAGCTTGAGTGGCCTTCGAAGTAAACTCATACATGGCTTGTCTTTTTTAACTCTCTGTTTGCTGGAAATTGGCTTTTCTGGGCGTGAAGTTCTTTGGAATCAGGGGAAAATGGTTATTGCTGACTGGTTGTAAATCCTCCTGTTATCACCAGGGGGGTTTTTCTCTTCACCATTTCCATCTGGGATTGGTTGGGAGTCTCTGGAGGTGTCTCAGTGCTGCTGGGGAATGGGCTATGGGGCTGGAGCAGGGATATGTCTGCCCAGTGATGGCTCCTGGGTGACAAACTGGGGCAGAATAGGTTTGGGGTTGGGTTTCCTGACTCCCAGGTGCTGAATGGATTCTCTGGATCTGCTCCCTCTGTTTTATTTGGACGCCTGGAGATGAAGAAGGAGGGTCCCTGCACCTGCTTTGTCCATCTGGGGTCCGGGGAGAGGGGACAGGAGATGCTTTAGGATGCAGATCTGTTTGTTCTGGGGGAGCAGCTCCATCCCAGGTGTCTGGAGCTGGCTGGGATGGGTTCCCACCTCCGTGTCTGGACCTTGTGGCGGTGTAGGTGCTGCCTGTGCAGTTTGAGCTCGGGTGACTCAGGGTCTGTATTTCGGGACACTCCTGCTGAGGACGGGGGAAGTGTTTTATTGGGATCTCCCCCCTCCCTGCCCCCAGTTCTCACTCCTCTTCCCTTTTGCTTGGGTGGCTGGGTTTAGGAGAGGCTGTTTCCCTCCTGATTCCCCAACCCGGGTCTGAGCCATGGGCTGGGTGTTCCCACTGGCTGTGGGGCTGTGCCCAGGCAGCTGAGCCCCCCTGCCTTCCCCCATTCCCAGAGCATTTGGTGTTTGTGGGGCTGGCTGGGGCAGCTGTGTCCCTTGGATCTCGGAGCATTCCCCAGCTTTGGGCCCCTGCTCTGGCTCTAAATGGGCATTTTTAGTGTTGGTTCCTCCCGTGGCAGCTGAGGCCTCTTAGATGTGACAGAGCCCGGGTGTGTGGAGGGAGCTGGGGAACATCATGGCTCCCTTGCAGGGCTTTTTTGTTCTTTTTTATTTTTGTCCTTTTGTCCTTTTTTTGTTTTATTTTTCCCTTCCTTTTGTCCTATAAATAGCTTGCCACCCCAACTGCTCTTCCCGTTGTTGGTGCTGGTTGATCCTTCCTGATCCTCTCACCAGAGCCCTGCCAGCACCACCACCCCCCCAGCTTTATTTTAAGGCCCCATTAATTAAAAGCAAATGAGTGGAATTTCTCTTGACAAGCAAATTAATAGCAAATGAGGTGATTATGAACTGTGTCATTAGGGTGATGGAGCAGCTTGTGCAGGGCTCAGCCCAAAGCAAGGCAGCAAATCCGGGGGCAGCACACCTCTGCTGTTGGGGGGCTGGGGCTGTGTCCCCCCGAGGGCAGGGACGCGGGAGGTGCTCCCTTCCCCTCTTGGGGGAATTGGGAGAGGTGGAATTTCGGTGGCCGAGGATTGCTGCTGAGCAGAGCTGGCCTGGAGGAGGGGGCAGAGCAGAGGGGACGAGAGGTGGCTGCTCCCGGGGGTCCCGCAGGGTCCCAGGAGCTGGGAGTGCCCTGTCCCCATCCTGGCAGCGCATGACCAGCTTTAAAAACACCAACCAAGGCTGTGAAACCAGCCCGTGATTAATTCCTGGGCTGCTTCCCACCTCGGGGGCTCGGTGCGGGATGTTTCCTTAGGAACACGATTTTTTCCTGCTTTTCTTGGCCGGGCAGTTTGGCACGCCGTGCCTGTGCCTGCAGAGCCCAGCTGGTCATCCCTCGCCGCCGCTGCCCGGGGCTCCAGCGCCGAGCCGGGGTTTTGGCGATGCTCTTGTGTTCGCAGAGCTCCCGGCGTGGGAGGCTCTGCCGGCGGCTCCCGGCTCGTGTTGTGACTGGAGTCTCGGTTTCTGGCGAGGGAACAGCTCCTGGCTGAGCTGGGGAGGAGGAGGAGGTGATCAACCGGGCCAGGGATGGAAGGAGAGAGGGTGTCAGGAGCCCTGGGCCATGAGGCACAAATGTGCGGTGTTTTCCCGAGGAGCAGCGCTGCCTGCTGATAAAATACCCAGCGATTCTTGGGAGAGCGTTTAGAGTCTTCTGCGCTAAATCTGGTGGGTTTGTAACTTGCTGGAGGGATGGTGGGCAGCAGCGTGATTAAAGTGCTCTGATTAACACACAAACCTTGTTTGTAATGAGTGGGATTGGGAGGGTGTGGAAATCCAGCTGGCGTGTAATGAGGTTACTCCAGCAAATTACTCGGATATCAATTACTCCGCTAGGTAAATGTCACCTGCCTTCTCTTTGTTTGCAGTAAACTGGGACCCAATTAGTTCCATGTGGTTCTTGCTCGTGCCTGAACTGCTGCGGGCCCGAGGCAGGGCAGGGGTCGGGCTCTGCCCCACCCGTGGGGCACCATCGGGGCCAGGGACATCCCAGTCCCTTGGGGACAACATCCCGGCCTCTCCTGGCGCTCCCTCTGAGCCCAGAGCCCCTCCACAGCCTGAGGACGAAGCCCCCCGGTCAGGCAGATCTCTGTGGTCCCCGCGGCCGCCCAGAGCCTCCTCATGCCTCCGACTGCAGGTGGATAAATTCCATTTTGCTGGAAATTGGCTGGTGTCCCCCACCGTGCCCCGCTGTCCCCAATCCTCCTGCCCGGGATGTGCCAAACTGGGAAGGGGAGCGAGGGAAGGGAGCTGCTCCTGGCTCTGCAGCAGCAGCGCAGCGGGGACGGGGCCCCAGTTCCAGTCCTTGGGAAAGGCCCTGGATGTCGGGAGTGAGGGACTGGGGGGGTCCCCGGGATCCCCAGGGGCTCCTCTCGCAGCCCTGGATGCTTCCAGAGAGCTCATGAATATTAAAGGACCAACATATGGGGGCCTGGGGAGGGAGCAGAAGGGAGCCGAAAGCGCTGCCGATTGTGGAGCAAAGCCCAGCCCAAATCCAACCTGAAACCGCCCGGGCACGGGGGGCTTTGGGGGGGCTGCAGAGGGAAGGCGGGTGGGCACCACCACTGTGGGCACCTGGGCTCGGGCTCCACTTTCTGGAGGAATAAACCAGCACCGCTGTGCCCCCTGTGGGGTTTTCAGGTGTTGGGGGGCAGATTCCAGGTGTGGGGGTGTTCGGGATGGATTCCCCTGCTCCAACTCAACAACACGCGGGAGCCCCGCATCCCTGCTCATTTTGGGGGATTTGCGGGCTGCTCCAGAGCTCTCCATCCCTCCTTCCCTCGCTGCCAGCCGGCCCCGGGGGTGGCCGCTGGTGTGGGGCTGCCCTGTGACACCTCGCCCTTGCTCCGGAGCCTCGGCAGGATGAGCGATGCTCGAATGAGCTGCAGGCGCTCGCTGACCTGATTTCCAGCAGCGCTGTGGGGTTTGGCATCTGTTGCTGACAGGGAGGGAAGCAGGGGCCTGGGGAGCCCCCAAATGTGCTGCCCCGGTACCCCCAGTCCTGAACAGTCTCGGGGGGACTGGGGGTGCCAGGGCAGCACTCTGACCCCGCTGCACCACCCGCTCCTCCCCGTGTGCCCCCTCCTGTGCCCACTCTGCTCCACAAATGCTAATTAATCGGCATAATTAGTTCGAGGCTGCATCTATTTTTAATCAGCTTTGAAAGACAGAGTCTTCCTCTGCTCCGTGCTCGCCCACAGGCTGTCCCAGGCGGAGCGGGGCTTACGCGGGGACCCTCCGGTGGGAGATGGGTTGTTATTCCCCTCTGGACCCCCGGGAGGGGTCAGGATCCCTCATGGGATCCCCAGCCGGAGGAGGATCCGCCCAGAGCTCCTTGCTGGAGCCTGAGATCCCAGCCCCTCCATAATCCGTCGGGATGAATAGGAAGGATGGAGGAAGCAGCTGCCAAGGTGACGTTTGACAGCAGCTGGGAAAATCGCAGGAGGAGGAGCCCGGGAAAAGGCTGTGAAAAGATTCTGAGAAGGCAAAAAGGGGAGGGGGGGCAGGCCCGTGTTGGCAGCAGCTCGCAGCCCCCCGCGGGGGAGGGATGGGGTCTCCCTGCTGCTGGGAACTGCCTGGAGTCAGCCCTGGCTGGGGAGGCAGCACCTTGGAGAGGCTACGGGCTGTGAAAAGCAGCTGAAATTGCTGGTTCCGTGTGGACCCGGCTGGTTCTGGATGGGTTCTCCGGAGGGAGGGAGGGCTCCAGGGAGCCCCTCCCGGTCTGTGCTGGCCAGGCAGTGCCTCGGGGTTAGGAACCGGTGCTCTGCCAGCAAAAGCTCCCGAGTGGCATTTGAGGGACGCTGTCACAGCCAGTGACTCACGCCTGTGACCGGAACGGTCTGTCGGCCTTGACTCCATGCCCGGGGTGGTGTCCAGCTGCCTGCAGTGCCCCGGCCCTGGCAGGGCTCGGCCGTGGCCCCGCGGCTCCGGGGCTCTGCTCCCCGCAGGGATCCCTCCGATCCTTCTCCTCCCCCGGCCCTGCAGTGTCCCTGCTCTTCTCCCCGCCCCGTGCCAGCCTGAGGGTGGCATCTTGGAGGTCCCTGGGGTGTTCTTTGGCAGCCGAGCCCCTCCCCGTGGTGCCAGCACCGGCTGAGCCCTCTGCCCCTGCTCGGGGAGCTCCCGCTGGAGCTGCTGCCCGAACCCTCCGGGCTGCTGCTGCTGCTGCTGCTGCTGCTGCTGCCCCCAGCCCTGCTGCGATGTTCGAGCCCCCCATCAGCTCCTCCCGGCAGTGAAGGCACGGCCATTCCTGCCCAGGGCTGAGCCCCGCTCGGGTGGGGGGCTCTTCCTTCCCCCCGCTCCTGCCTGACGCCTGTTTAATCCGGGGTTCCCGGAGCCATGTGCTCGGTATGACACACTCACTGCTAATTAATCCAACAACGGCATTTATTAAGTGCCTGGCGCGCCTCGGGCGCTGCGCGGTGATGATGCTCTGGGACGCTGCTGGTCCCAGTGCCGCAGGCAGCTCCGCTCGCAGGCGGCCCCAGGCGCTCCCGTGCACGCAGGGATGTGGGAAAGGCCGTTTCAGGACACGCCGTCTCCGGGTTTCGCTGTAAAACACAGCGTATTTCATTTGGCGTCTCCCCGTCACCTCCTCTCCCCCCTCGGAGGAGCCGTCCCGAGCGGTGGGAGCAGGGGAGGTGCCAGGATGCCAAGTGCCCGGCGAAGCGTTTCCCTGCCATGTGAGTCTCCAAAGGAGCCGGATCAGAGCCGTAAATCCCAGCTGTGTCCTGCCCTTAAGGACTCTCCCTCGCCCCCGTCGGTATTTCTGAGCCATCTCCCGAGTCCTGGGGCCTGTCCTCACGCAGCCCAAGATCTCCATCTGCTCCGCTGCTCTAAAAGCTCCTGGATTTAGTGCGCTGGGGCGAGAAGGCGCTCGGTGCTGCCGGGGCTGGCTGTCACCGCGCAGAGCCGGTGCCACCGAGCGGCTCCCGGCCCCGAGCAGCAGCTCCTGGTGCAGCGGGAGGTGTCGGGATGGTGTGTGATTGATGGATGGGCCGGGCAGCTCCTCACCTCTCCCAGGATCCTCCCTCCTGCCCGCAGGAGCTGGCACACTCGGGCCGTGCGGCAGCGCCGAGCTGGGACGGGGACAGGGACAGGGACAGGGATGGCTGGGGCTGCTCTGCCTCTCTTCTCGCTGCCTGAGCTGACTGCACCCGTTAATACCCACAGGCTTTTGGGGGGCTAAGAGGAGTTGGAGGGCTCCTGGCAGCGCCGGGGTGATGAGCAGCGAGGTTTGTTACCCGCTGAGTTCCTGCAGCTCCCTCAGCCACCACCCACATCCCACCCGCAGCCTCCCTCACCCTGCCCCTTGGCGTGGGGGACAGCCCCACTGCCACCACAGCAGTGTTTGCCAGGTACCCCAGAAAAAGCCAAACTCTGCTGATCATGTCAGTTTGTTACTGCAGTTCGGAGCAGCACAAGCCTCTGCCGGGGGGGAATCCATCGTTCCCTCTCCTGCAGCAGCGGGTGGGCACTGGGATCTCACCTTGGCACGGGGAGGGGGGCCCGGGGGTGCTGTGGCAGCACCAAGGCCCTGCGTAGGGCTGGGGGCTGAGAGCGAGGCAGGAGCTGCCACCCGTTCCCTGGGTATAAATAGCATCCCCTGGTGAGGGTGTGGGCTGTTCCCAGTGACACGGAACCCAACAGCCTGTCCTTGGAGCAGCTGGGATTTGGGGGCGGGGGGGGCTGAGCTGCTCCGAGGGCTGGGGAGCAGCGGTGCCCGGGGGGGGCTGCCAGGGCTCTGCAGAGCTGCTGCCTTTGGGAGCTTGGGGGGACGCTGCTCTGTGTCCCTTCTGCGCTTGGGGGGGACCTGGGGAACAGGGGAAGGGGGAACTCGAGGTTGCTCCGTTCTCCTCAACGCCCCCTCAGTGCCCCCTGTGCCCGTGTCGCTGCCCATCCTGTCTTGTCCCCTCAGCCATGGCAGTCCCCAGCCTCCTCTCTGACCGTGGGTGATGGGAGAGTGGCACATGGCCCTCAGCTGTCCCCGTGCGGCTCAGGAAGCTGCCCTGTAACAGTTCTGATGTCGCACCTTTCCTCTCTCCCCCCAGCAGATTCCCCATGCCGACTGTCCCCTCCCCAGGGTGCCCAGCATTTGTCACTCCGCTCCCGTCTGTGGTTTTTGGTTCCCAGCTCCCGTCTGTGGTTTTTGGTTCCCAGCTCCCGTCCGTGGTTTTTGGTTCCCAGCTCCCGTCCGTGGTTTTTGGTTCCCAGCCCTGCTGTTCGGCTCCAAGCATCTCCCTTGTCTTGTCCTGCTCGCCGCATTCCAGCGCTCGTGGCTTTGAGGCATCCTGGAGAGGATGCGGAGCAGCCTCAGGAGCAAACGCTGCTCTCTGGAGAAGAAGAGGCTTTGTGGGGGTGAAGAACGGGACCCCTGGGTGGCTGGTGGCAGCTGGGGGGATGGCAGGTGACCAGCCAGGGACACCTTCACCACGGGCTGCAGTGACCACAGAAGTTCTGGGGAAGATGCAGCAGCACAAGTGGCTGCAGGACCCTCCCTGTGCCCATCGCTGTGACCTCCCTGTGCCCATCGCTGTGAC
>CM031873.1:11481222-11530051 GCA_018697195.1 Certhia americana | reverse complement strand
GCCGTGCCCATGGCAACGCGCCGTGCCCATGGCAACGCGCCGTGCCCGCGGCCGCGCGGCGTGTCCCGCACGGCGCCCCGTACCGCGGGGCATTGTGGGCCGGGCAAGATGGCCGCCCCCGTGCCGCGGTGCTGAGCCGAGCCGCGCTCGCCGGTGCCCCGGGACGCGCGTCCCGTCCGCCGCCTCCCGCCCCTCGGAGCGCAGCTCGCCGAGCCGCCCTCGGCCCGACGGTGTGCGAGGGAGCCGCGATGGGCCGGGCGCGGTGCCCGCCGCAGGGAGCGCGGGGCCCGCGGGGGTAGAGGGACGAGGGAGGCCCCGGGCCCGGTCCCCGCCGGCCCCTCGGTTCTCCCCGGGCCGCGCCGCCCAGCCCGGCCGGGGCCGCTAGCTGCGCCAGGTGAAGGCGCTGCGTGCCCCGGGTCCGTCCTTGCCCTCGCCCCGGGGAGCGCTGTCCCCGCTGTCCCCGCTGTCCCCGCTGTCCCCGCTGTCCCCGCCGTCCCCGCCGTCCCCGCTGTCCCCGCCGTCCCCGCTGTCCCCGCTGTCCCCGCTGTCCCCGCTGTCCCCTCCGGCCGGAGGGACCCCCGTCCCCGCTGGGTGCCGGGCTGCACAGCGCTGCCCACGTGCTGCCCGCTGCTTCCCCGCCCATGGAGTCGGAGATGCTGCAGTCGCCTCTGCTGGGGCTCGGGGAGGAGGAGGAGTCCGACCTGACGGACTGGAACTTGCCCCTGGCCTTCATGAAGAAGAGGCACTGCGAGAAGATCGAAGGCTCCAAATCTTTGGCTCAGAGCTGGAGGATGAAGGACCGGGTAATGCAGGAGGGGGTTTGCAGGAGGAGCAGCCGGGGCACAGTGGAGAAGGAGGCAGAGCTCAGCGGGTGCTGAGCTGGTGCCCGATGCAAGGCTGGGGCTGGATCCCGTACTTTGTGTGGAATTGGGGAGGCAAGGCTGCACACGGGGCTGATCCCATCCTGGCGCCCCGGGGCTCTTGGAGCAGCTCCAGTTCAGCTCTTTAAACGCCCCTTGGGCTCTCGGTGTGTTCTGGGCAGGGCAGTGAAGGGGCCGAGGGCAGGAGCAGCCCTGGAGCCGCAGGGCAGTGATGCAGGAGTTGCAGCTGCCTGCAGGTGCAGCTGCGCAGGAGCTGGGTGGGTTTGGAGCGTGCCAGCAGCCTGGGGTGTGCAGTGAGGGTGTCCTTGCACCTGGAGATTGGGAGATTTGGGAAGCAGGAAATGGATTTCAGGTGAAACTTTCGCTGTGTTTGGGGACCTGGTGTGTGCTGAAGTGACAGTGACAGAGGAACGTCCCAGCTGGGAGTCTGGGATCCTCTGCTGCGTCTGTGCCACCTGAAATGGCTCAGTAAAGAGCAAACAAAGCACCTAAGAAATGTCCTGGGCCATCATCTCCACTCCTCCTGTTCTTTGGCTTCCAGCCTTCCCTGGCTCTCACAGTTCTTGCACCCATAACTTTGTGTTCACAGATATTTATGGGCTTTTGTACCCATAACTTCGTGTTCCTAGATATTTTTGGCTTTTTCTGGTGACCAGGTTTCCTGTTATGTTTATGATCCTCTTGTAATGGGCTGGAATAACTCCTGGAAACTCCAAGCTGTCATTTCTTTGCCCAGGCTGTGCCTGAGTCTCTCTGTTCCCAGCCTGCTGCCTGCATTTCTCAGGAGTTCTGAGCCATGAGGAGAGCTGTGTGCTGAAAATGGGACTTGGCAGATCCTTGCTGGGTTGAACGGAGCCTTTTGGGCCTGATTTAAAGGCAGCACGTTGGGTGCTCTGCTCCAAGGGGTTCTGGCACAGAGGAAACTTTCTCCAGGAGGCTGTGGAGGTGTGATGAGCTTGCTGGTCTATTTTAGGTGCCTCTGCCTTCCTGGGACTCTTCCTGTTCCCTCATTCCTGCTCTGCAGAGTTGCCTGTTTCTAATTTAGGAATGACTTTGCCGTGGTTGGGCTGATCAATGGGCTGTGCAGCAGCAGCACAAGCTCAGGGGGGTGATCAGGAGCGTGGCTGGGGTGAAATGTTTCAGGTGCTTGCTACCCTCAGTGAACATCCCAGCCCTGCTCCCGCTGCCTGACCCCCCTGGAGCTGCAGTTTCCTCCTCTGAGCCCCTCCCGTGCCGTGCAGAGCTGGGTTGGTGCTGCTGCTCTCTGGGGATGAGCTCAGAAGGGGCTGAGCCCTGGGTCGCTCTCCAAGATCCTGGATCTGACTCTTGCGGGAGAAAAAACAGAAGCAAATCTCCAATTTTTCTTTAGTCCTTCTGCTTTCTCTGTTGGCTGGAGCCAAATAACATCCCAGCAGTGGTGCAGCTCAGGTGTGGTTTGTGTCTGGGCAGATGGCTCAGGGATCCTCGGGACAATCTCGTGTATAATTACTTCTTGTTTAAGAACAGGTGCAGAGGAGGATACCGAACCTAAAGACACCTGAGAGAGGGAGAGCAGCTGATTGGAGAATGCTCAACCTCATTGCTGTTAAATCCCAGCAGCTCTTTTTTCCCGTGGTGTGTTTTATTCCCCTTTTCAGCTGTCTCCTGAGTGTTTCATGGCAGGTAACAAAGGCAGAACCTCAGCTGGGGAGGCAGGGGGGATGAGGCTGAGCTTTGGAGTGCTGCAGGGGTAATGTCTGGTAAATATTTCCACCCAGTGAGCTGGAGTTTGGCTAATCCTGTAAAACAGTTCAGGAAATCTGGTGTCTGTGAGCAGAAGGTGGAGGGCACAGCTCCCTGCTGCTGTTTTCCCATGGCCCTGCTGGCAGTGGCAGCTGGGGTGGCACAGGTGTGTCCAGGCAATGGAACACCTGCAGCAAACCCCAGGAATTTGGGGTTTGTGGGGTTTTCCTGTGGGCAGTGCCTGTGCCATCAGGAGGAAAGCTGATGGGCTGTTGGTTTGTCCTCTCTTTGTTCCTGAGCTGCTTTGTTTTGCTCCCTGGCATCTTGAATTAATTTCTTCTTGTTGTTGCTGGCTTCAGGAAGTTTCTTCTCCTTCTCTTGCCTCCCAGCTCTGTCCCCCAGTGGCCCTGGCAGTGCCCACAGCCCCTGGTTGGGCTCTGGTCCCCTCCCCAATTCTCTGCAGCTTCTTTTGTCTCTTGGCTGCCTTTCCCAGGAGCCAAGGTGTGCTCTTCTCTTCGGGCTGCAGCTGCAGGGGATGTGTGGAAAACACTGCAGCACCTTCAGTTTGAGAAATGAGCCCATCACAGCCCAGGCTGGGGAGCATTCCCTATCATCAACCCCCCCCCCAGGCTGTCTCTAAATGAAGAAATGCTCAAAGGTCAGCCCAACAAGGCTCTGGCAGTCCCAGGGCAGGTAAAGCTGTGACATTTTCCCCCTGTGAATCATGGAAACCCCAAGCAGTGGCAGATTTGACCTTCTTCATGGAGGAGTCACGGGGAGAGACCCGAGCTCTGCTACAGTTAGAGGAAGTGATTCACAGATTTGGGAGTGGAGGGACTCTTCTTTTCGTCGGGCTTGGTTGCCCTAAAAACCCCGGAGTTTATGTGAAGTTGAAGGTTCTTTAGAAGGCAGAGCTCTGATAAGGGGAGAATCAAATCAGAGTAATGAGTGGTAAATGTAGAGAAAATAAATGAGAATTCACTGGTGTCCCCCGCCCCTTCCTCCACGAGGGCTGCTCTGAAAACATTTAATCCTTCCTCTCCCCCTTCCATGGACTCCATATGCCATCAAAGTGACACTGCTTTGATCTATTATTTATTTAAAGAATATTTTTAACACAAGAGGGTTGGAATTATGCTTTGTGTATTGAATTAAATCTCCCAGCCTCGGTAGCAACCAAAGCATATAACTTGATTTAAAGAAAAAGACTCCAAGTACACCAGCTTTTACTGACAAGTTGCTATTAAATTCAGAATATTTAAATTAAGATTTGCCGTATTTATATTGATTTCTAAGATAAAGCAGAGAGCAACGAAGCTGATTGCAATAGTTTTACCTCAACATTATTTTTTTTTTTTCCTGCTGCCTCATAACTTGCTGAGTGAGAATTAAATCCTGGTTTTATGAGAAAAGGAATCCACCTTTAGGTTTCTGTGGAAATGCAGATGAAAGGAGGACTGCATACAAATGTGCTTCATTGAGATGAGCTGAGTTCACCTGCCTGCCCAGGAAACCCCCGGGGGTGTCCATGCCCAAGGTGGGCTGGGGGGATTTTCTGGGCTGTGGGTTTGTCTCTGAGCTGGTGTTCTTGGTGCTGTGCTGACCTTCTCCCCCTGCTTTTCCAGAGGTGACTCAGGGGTTATTGATCCCTCTGGAGCTTTAGCTGTCACTGCCAGATCTGATAAACCCAGGTTTGATGTTTGTTTTGTTCCTCTGCCCTTCTCTAGAGAACTCTCTGTAGGTTCCTCTCGCACTGAGCCAAGCCCAGCTTTGTGTTAGTGACATCCTTCAGTGCCAGGGTGCCAGGGGTGGCAGAGGGATGATGTTCTGGGTTTGCTGTGTCCTGGCAGAGCCTCCAGCAGGAGCTCAGCCCTGGCAGTGGGGTTTGTGCCCTGTCCTGTCCATGGCACAGCCCAGGAAGGAGCTGGAATCCCTCGGAAGGGTGGAGGGGGTGAGCCAGGTGAGGCAGGGCCAGCGTTCTGTGCCTTCACTGACACTTCAGGTGCCTCCATGGGCTCGTCCTGCTGGTTTCTGCAGCTCTCTCCTGGAAGCTGGGAAGGTTCCTGGGGCAGGAAGTCATTTGCATGTGGAACACTTGGCTGTGGCTCAGGGAATCCTCAGATGAGGCTCCTGATCAAACGGCAGGAGTGCATCCCGAGCTGGTGGCTCCCGAAGATCTGAGGGCTCTGTCTAGGAATGGTTTGAAGGAGCAGTTTGTAGGGAAGATCTGAAGCTGTGTCAGTCCGTGCCTGGGAAGGCAGGCACCTTTTAAAAGCGGTGCTAGGCAGGAGTGGGAATGCTGTGGAGTGAGGAGGAGAAGCCTGCAGGAATGCAAAGCAGAGGCGAGGAGGAAACAAACCCCTCGTCACGGATAAATGGGGAATGACACCTGGAAGATGCCTCTTGTCGGTTCTTTTGCAGGTTGTATAAAGAAAGCAAAGATCAGAGGAGTAAAATGTTTGCTTTTTATTACTTTTATTATTTTTAAGAAGTGACTGACAGGGAAGGAAACCCCATTTTTTGACTGGAAGCATGCCGAAGTGAGCACTGAGGGGGCTGTGAGGAGCTGGAGCTGCCTTGGCTGGGCAAACCAACCCTCTGGGCACAATAAACCTCTGAAGGAAATCCAGAGTATTCCTGCAGAAATCAGAGCTTAGAGATGGGAAGCAAACCCTGAGGAGGAGCTGATGGAGGGATCTCCAGCAGGCTGGCACACCAGGAGCTGACTCTGAGCTGCAGGTGGCTGGAGACAACCTGCAGAGCTGTTAAATTGTTAATGTTAACTGGAAGGAATTCTTTGCATTCTACTGCTTTTCTTGCTGTAGAGAAGCATGGGGAGATTCTTTCCCCCCCCCACCCCATAACAAGTTATTTATCTTAAACTTCACATTAAAAAAAAAAATTCCTTGGAAGGGAAAGCTCTTCTTTTCAGATGTTTTACCTTGCAAGTGGTCCAGGAGCTGAAGAGGCAGCAGGGAGCTCTGTTCCTCTGGGTTTGGGGGCAGGTTGTGTCCAGGTGGGATGTGCTGGGAATCCTTCCTTGTGTTGGGTTTGTGTGCAGCTGTGTGATGGGCTGCAAGGTCAAAGCTCTGTTGGCCTGTTCAATAAAAAGCCTTTTTATTCAGCCTCTTCCCTCCTGACCCCAGACCTGCATTCCTCAGCGGTGCCAGAGCCCTGGGGACCCTGCAGGACAGATGTCACCCCGCTTGTCACCTCCCAGCACAAAGGGAAGGTTGGCAAAGCCTGAATGGGAACTTGAGGGAGTTGAACTCGAGGGAGAACAATGTTTCCTCTGTTTAAATGTTGCTGTTCCTGCCCTCTCTGGAGACCTCCTGGTTGGAACATTTCATGGCAGGTCTCCAAAAGAGCTGACAGTCAGGAGTTACCTGAGGAACACCTCGCTGGTGGTGAAGAGATTTGTATTAAATCCGTAAATGTGTGTAGGGAAAAACGTGGGAAAAAGGCTTCAAGAAGGGAAAGAATTTCCTGCACAAGCAGGAAATTGAACCTCCTGGCCAGGGAGGGTTTTCAAATGAGACTCATATGAGGATTTGGAATTTGGAAATTTGTCCCAGAATCTGTGTTTAATGCTGATAACTTCATCCTCAGCTCTGTAAAATAATGTAGCTGCATATATTTCATGTTTAATGCTGACTTAATCTTGTGTTTGTATTAACTCCCAGAAGCAATTTGAACTCACTGGCATAAACCCAAGCAGGTTTCTAACACTTGAGTGTTCTTCTGGGTAATGTTTAAGCAGAAAGTTTTCAGCTTGCAAATTGCAGTGTAAAAATCAAATATTAATGGGGTCTAAAACGTCCAGTCTGAGATGTACCACGAAATGCAAAATTTCTCATAAATACACTGAATTGTTCTTGGTATTGCTCAAACTGGAATATAAAGCAGTTCCATGGCTCTGAGTTACAAACCTCTTCTCACTCAGGCTGAAATAAATGGCTGTCTCAGTTTCAGCCTGGCCTGGAGTCACTTTCAGGGATGCTCCAGTGGGGTCAGTGAGCTCTCTGAGATGATAAAACTGCCTGTTTTCAATCAAAGCCAGAACAAAATGGGGTTTTTCCCTAGCAGATATTACCCTGTACTCACCTGCAGATCTGGTTGGCCTCTAAATGAAATAAGGGGGGAATTAGGGGAATATTTGAAAAGGTCTTTAGCATAAGATGTAAATTTTAGTGTCAAATGCTTTAAGAAGCAGCTTCTTAAAGGCAGAGCTCCCTCTGCTCCTGAGCCCCCTCTCCCATGGCTGGGGGATGAATTCTCTGCCATCACTTCTCAGGAAGAGCATTCTGAGCGAGTGGATTTTGCCATCTAAGTATTGCAGGTTCTGACCCAGAGGTATTAAATCACTTTAAATGGGATGCAGTACAAGCCTGGGAGTTGTAGCCCATTTTTTAACATACAAATGACACTCCAAAGTGCAGAGCCCACAGTAAGAGCTGCCCTGCTTTGATCTTGAGCCTTTGCTGACAGAGCGTTTTGGGTATTGGTTTTCTTACAAACTTGCCAAATGTTCTTCTGCTTCATTTTTTAATTCTAACAAAAATCCATGGAAATGCGTTCTGATGGATATACTCCTGAAATGGAGAAAAGAAAATTTCCACTGTCTTAATGACAGATGAGAATGTCCTCGTACTGCTTGTGTGAGGAACCTTTAAATATGCAGTGAACTTTCTGGTGTGTTCCAAAAGAGTTCAGAAACGGGAAAAGCATTATTGGTTTGGGTTTGGTTTTTTGTTTTTTGTTTGTTTTTAACCCCCCTGAGCTGGGCTGACCCCCAGGGTGGGCAGCAGGGATGGGGGGATTGTGCCCCTGTGCCCACAGGTGAGCCCTGGGCAGGGCACAGCAGGGACCTGGAGCTGCTGCAGAGCCCAGAGGAGGCTCCAGGATGAGCAGAGGATGGAGCAGCTCTGCTGGCAGCAAAGGCTGGCACAGCTGCCATTGTCCAGCCTGGCCAGGAGAAGCTTTGGGCTGAGCCCACTGTGGCCTTGCAGGGCCTGAAGGAGCTGCAGGAAACCTGGAGAGAGACAACTGACAAGGGCTGGAGGGACAGGACACAGGGAATGGCTCCCAGAGCCAGAGGAAAGAGTTAGATGGGATATTGAGAAAAAAAAATCCTCCCTGGGAGGGGTGGGCAGAGGGCAGATGGCTGAGCTGTAGCTCTCAGAACACTGGTGTGGAGTGCAAGGCTTTTTTACATCCTTTGGGGCGGGTGGCAGAGGGGAAATCACCCCATTTGTCTCTGAAATCAATTCCTTTCCTCTCATGGGTTTGCTGTCAGTTTTCCAGGAGAAACACTTATTTAAAGCCTTGAACCTGGGAATGGAAAATAAATATCAGCCTGTTCAGCAGGAGCCACCAATCAGCTGTTAGCAGCAAAATACTGAAAAATAAGTCAGTATTAGACTGCAAATGGGAAACAATAAATAAATGAGATGGAGAAGATTGCTTGGCAGGATACTTTCTCTTGGAAGAATGATTTATGTGTTTCCATGTCTAATAAGTCATTTTGTGTGTAGTTTGCTGTGTTTCCCTGGGGTGTTCAGTGTGTGTGTGGCAGCGTGGGATGGTTCTGGCAGTGCCTGTGCCCTTCCTCCCCCTGCAGCTCCCTGAGGTGCTGGCAGTGCCTCGGGGTGTCCCAGGGTTTTGGGGTGGTGTTTTTGGGTGCTCCACAACTCCCTGAGCTGCTGAGGGCAGTGAAGGCTCTGCAGGACTGGGGCTGCACCTCGCAGCTGCCCCTGGGGCTGCAGTGACTCTGCTTTTCCTCTGTGGCTGTCCCTAACTTGGACAAGGGCACTGTCCTGAGTGCTGAACTGCAGCTCTGTGCTCTCCATCCCATCCCTGGCCATTCCTGGGAATTCCTGTCCAGGCTCCTGTTCTCATCCCTGTGCTGCAGCGTGCTTTTAATTCAATTCATTCATTCGTGCCACGAGGAACTCCTACAGGATTGCAGGGTTTGTTAGCAAGAACACACTTTGGGATGAAGCCACGAACCACAGTTCTTGCTGATTTTTTTATTCCCTGTTCCCCAGCATGGCCAGGGGGGTGAGGAAACGCTGCAGGATTTCTGTCCTGCTGTAGAGCCTGTCAATGGTGTCTGGCTGCTCCGGTTCCTGTATCAGTTACACATTTATGTGGCTCTAGGGTTTTCTCTAAGTGTGAAATTTGGTGGTTTATTTTTTTTTTTTTCCCCCTTGCTGTTGTGGATTTCAGGGAGCACCCTGGGGAGCTGGGGATGTGGGTGGCCTCGCTGCAGACAAGCCCTGAATGCCTGGAATCACTGAGAGCTTCATCCCTGCTTCTGTTTTCCTCCTCTGCTTTAGGTGTTGGCATGAGGGAGTCTAGGAAAAAACCCATCAAAATGTGAAGTGATCATTTTCAAGCAGTATTTTTAGCTGGCCGAGGTTTAGTGCAGGTTTTGGGCCCCAGGTGGGGTTGGGTACATTTTGGGATAACTCCATGTGGAGCAGCAGCTGGAGCCACTCCAGGATTTCTCCTTACAGGGCTCTCCAAAAAAAAGCCCAACACGTGAGGAAAACAAAATAAAAAATGCACTAAATAGCTTCCTTTCGGTGTGTGTTTGTTTATTTTTTTCCTGGTTTTATTTGTCACTTGGGGGTTTTTCCATTGGAATTCTTTTAGTTTCAATATTAGAGATCACACACTGCATTATAATATTGGTCAGGGCCCCTGAATAGCATTGCCTCATGTTTTAATAATGTGTTTCACTTGGACAATGGCTAATTTAAGGTGAGTAGCAGAAGTTCACTGCTCTCCATTTCCATGCTTCGAAAGAGAAGAATGGGCTCTGGAAATACTAACAAAAATAGCAACACGGAGCCTAAGTACCGTTCTAATAAAAAAATATGAAAAATTTCATCAGTCAGGCCTCGCTTAAAATAATCCATGTGGAAGAGCAGGTAGGAGAGGTTGGTTAAAGCCCTGCAGGAATTCTGGGAGTGGTGGAGTTGGAAGGGAAGGTGCTGGTGCTGCACTGAGGCTGTGCTCTTGCCTGTCTTTGCAGATGAAGACTGTCAGTGTTGCCTTAGTTTTGTGCCTCAACGTCGGCGTGGACCCCCCTGACGTGGTGAAAACGACTCCCTGTGCCCGCCTGGAGTGCTGGATTGGTGAGTGGCCAGAGCCCCAGGCTCCCCTGAGCCTCCCAGCACAGAATTCATCCCACCCTGGGGAAATTCCCAGGGTTTCCTGGGCAGTTCTCTCAGCACACGGTTCATCCCACCCTGCTGCATTCCCAGCAGAAGGAAAGCTGGGATCTGGTTTTATTCTGGGTTAATGAAGAGTCCAGCTCCAGCTGCTGCCATGGGTCACCTCTCCTGCTGTGTTCTGAAATGAGATAGCATGGCCAAAACCAGCTGTTAATGAGCTGCTTTGCTTCCTTGTAATTATTTTAGATTTATAAATGTCTGAAGGAGTTCTCTGAGCAGAGAAACACCTTTGGAGTTCTGGGATCTGCAAAGCTCTCAATCCCCCTTCTCTGCCTCACCCAGCAGAGCAGTGGGGTTTGTGAAACACCTTGCTGTGTTTTGAGGTGGCTGCTCCAGGGCTGTTTTAATTGGAATCATTCAGATGACTTGGAATTACTCCCAAGGATGTCTTCCCAGCAGTTCCAACACCTGGTTTGCTACTTTCGTGCAGCACTGCACTCAATTTCTAGTTTTTTTCACGGAGAAATTAAAAGTTCCTTTGGTTTTGGAGAAAAAAAAGTGTAATTATCAAGATGAGACAACTCTGAAGTAATATTAGAAGGGAATATTTTGTGTACAGAAGCTGTCTCAGATTTGGTTTTTATTTAGGAATTGGGAATGTTCAGCCTCCAGCACTGTAATCCTCAGCTCGAGGCTTTGACAGGCCCCAGGAGCAAATTAATCACTGCACAAACAGAATTTCTTTACAAACTTTCAGCAGACTTTCTAAGCTTTGTGACTCACAGCATCTCAGGTTCTTAGCCTGGAAAGGCTGCTGAAAGCCCTGAGCAGGCACAAACAGGTTCCTGAGAGCAGAGAACAGCCCTGATGTCTCACTGGTACCTGAGCAGAGGAGCATTGCAGAGTCATTTAAATAAAGTCATTAGCGCCTATCATTAGCAAAGAGAATTTTGAATGCAGTTTTGGAATTAAATTTTCAGTCTGTTTATGTCCACAAGTGCTCTTGCCACTTCCAGCCGACTTGAAATTTCGGATCAAGGTATTTGGGGAGCTATTTTCCTGCCCTCAGGCTCAGGAGCAGGGAGGGGAGTGCAGTGATGTCTGGGGAACTCTCTGGGCTGCACTTGCTGCTCTTCACACCTGAGCTGGGGTCCCAGCTGGTCACCCCTGGTGACAAATGGCCACTGAGCAGAGCCACGTGCAGGCCCTGCTGCACCTTCCACGTGCTTTTAGTCATTAAAGAAAAAGAACTCTCAAAATCCTGCTTTCATCCTGCTTTATTACATTTTGTTTCTAATAAAAATATATTTGCAAGAACTAGAAAAAAAAAGCCCTTAGTTGAGCTGGCTTTTAAAATAATTGATATTAAGTAGGAAAATATTAGCTTGTAGGGTTGGGGGTTTTTTTAAGAAAACTCGTTAATTGTTTAATTATATGTCCATGGTGTTTGAACAAAGCACGTGGCCTGGAATTGTATTGCTGTGTATGGATTGTGGTAATTATCTAGCAATAAAATTAACTTCTTAAATAATACAAATGGCACACAATCTCTGCAGCAGGAAGCAAAGGAAGTAAATGAAGCAGGATTTTGCATTCATCAACAGAAAATGTTTGTCATCAAATATTTAACCAATTTGAGTCCTTGTCATTATTTACAATAGAAACCTTATTTCATTATTAAAAGAAACAAATGCAGTGCCTCTCCTGTCTTTCAAAACAAAATTGTGTTTAACACCTCAGTGAGAGAAATCTGCCACGTTTGGCATCTGTAATGGAACGGGATTTTTGTTGGACTGAGGAATTTGGGGATGATTTTTGGGGGGGGCAGCCCCCCAAGTGAATTCCATGAGGAACGAGACGTCGCTGAATTTGAAAGAGCTGATGAAAGAAACCTGCATGAAAATGTCCCTGGGTGAGCCCAGTGCTGCAGCTGGGCTGAGTTCTGCTGTGTGTTCTGTTCCAGATCCTCTGTCCATGGGGCCTCAGAAAGCTCTGGAGACCATCGGGGCCAACCTGCAGAAGCAGTATGAGAACTGGCAGCCCAGGGTGAGTGTGGGGTGTTCCTGGGGCTTGGGGAGTCACTGCTCCAGGCCTGGAACCTCTGCTCCACTGAGTCTGTGGCACCTGCTTGGCTTTTCCTGAAGTGTTCTTAAGGGGTTTTGTGTCTTGGAGCATTCATGGCAGATATTCCTGTACAGTTAAGACAAGAGAATTTCCTTTTTGCGTTTTTGCCTCGTGGCACGTTGATGATTTTAAAATCTCAACGGCCCAAGGATTTAGCAAAAAAAATTCAAAAAGTGCCTGAAATCAAACAGGAAAGAAAAAGCATCTTGGAAAGCCAAGGTGCAAACAAGGCTTTTGCTGTGCTCTGTTTCAGAGCCCCTGGTTCTGGGGGAGGAGGGCCAGGTCAGGAGCAGCAGGTTCCCTGCGTGGGCCTGGTGGAGGCAATCCCAGAGCTGGGCTGATTCCCTGGCTCCTGCAGGAAATCACAGCCCCTGCCACATTGCAAAGCCAAACACGTCCTGCTTTATTGCACTCCACAGGGCTCTGGAGCCTTCTGCAGTAATAAAGAGGAGTTGGTGTGCCATCTGCAATAAAACAATGGGAACATTATTGAATTTCCTAGAGCTTTCATATAAATACTAATCCATCCAGTTTTGTCTGTTTCTTGGGGGCTTGGAATGGTTGAGGAGTGGATGGAAGGAAGACAATTTGAGGAAAACCAGGCGGTCTGGAAAAAAGAGCAAATCATGACAATCTTCTGAAATAGCCCAATATTCCCGGGCTGGCAGTTTCCTTCAGCAGGAGCTGCTGTCATCAGCACTTTGTTGGGAATGCACAAGTGGTGCTGATTGCTGGCACAGTGGTGACCACTGTGTGACCAGTCCTGTGGTGGCACCTCTGCCAGCCAGTCCCTTCTGCTCAAACATCCCTCTTTTTGCTGAATGCAAACAGCTTTTCTGAAAGAAAACCGGAAAAGGGGTAAAGCATGAAAATCCCTTGGTTCTGGAGGCTCCCAGGCTGCACAGCTGATGGATATTCCCTTCTAGGTCTTATTGAGCCCCTTTCTAAATAATTTATCAGCTTGCCATTGCTTGAAGTATTTGTTCTGATTAGATTTAAGACTTTGCTTTATTGTTGTGTAGCTACATAAATTTGCGTGCGGCGGGAGTAAAAACCACTTCAGCTGTTGTTTCCTCTGCAAAATCCTGCCGTTAAGCAATAGTCAGTCATTTCATGCAGTTCTCAAATGAAGATTGTACTGGGGGAGAGGGTAGGAGATGACAGAGCTGTGGGCTCGCTCTGTCTTCATAAGGAGTTCTGCAATTCAGTGCAGATATAATTGAGATGCTGGTGAAAAAGTGAAAGGAAAACCAAGGCAGCTCTACCCTAATCCTCCCTTGGGTTTGGGGCTTGAGTTTTACTGGGCAGGGAAGGGGTTAAACCTGAGGGTAATCTAGGAAGAGGCTCAATTATAGGGATCAAAGGGGCTGCTTAAACAGCTGAGAATGGAAGGAGAAAAGGGAGTGAAAGTGAAGAGCACAGGACCTGGTAATGCCTGAGGAGGGAAAAGGAGGGGAAACCTTCCCTGGGATTGCTCCTCTGCTCTGGGAATGGCTGGAGGAGCTGGCTGGAACTGGGGCTTGTTGGTGGCAGGGCCTGGACCCCGGGAAAGGGGAGCCTTTGGCTGACAATTGCCCAGAATAAAATAATGGGAGTTTCTGTGGGAGGGTACTCGAATGCCCTGTAATTGAAATATTTCAATAAGGAATTGATCATGGGGGTTGAAATGGGGTTTCTCAGCTGCTGACCCCATTCAGTACCCCTGCAGAGCCCTGTCTGTGTGAGGTGCAGCCCTGTATCTGGAATATTTCAATAAGGAATTGATCATGGGGGTTGAAATGGGGTTTCTGAGCTGCTGACCCCATCTGCAGAGCCCTGCCTGTGTGAGGTGCAGCCCTGTATCTGGAATATTTTGATAAGGAATTGATCATGGGGTTTCTGAGCTGCTGACCCCATTCAGTACCCCTGCAGAGCCCTGCCTGTGTGAGGTGCCCAGCCAGAGCACGGCTTTACAGTGCTGGCAGGGAGCAGAAATATTTCCCTGTTGTTGGGCTGTAAATTCAGTTTTCTTGGCAGCAGTGCATGTTGTGCCACTGCAAAGGCAGGCACTTGCCTTGTTTTAGAGTCAGGAGCCTTTGGAAGCAGGGCTGATGGACTGTGAGCTGTGAGTGCTGCTGCAAGGGATGGTTTTTATGGAGATGCAGGAGCTCCTGGAGGTTTTTCTGAGCAGGAATTACTGCTCTGCAAGTCCCAGTCTGTCTGTGGGGCTGAGCCCTGCAGGGCTGGCTGGGGAGGGTGAAAGTTTTCTGCTTGCAGGGACTGAGGGAATTGTCTGCAGCCTCCAGGCTGTCAGGGCTGTGTGTGGGAGCCCCTGTGTGCCCCGATCCCTGCACACATCCTGTGGGCTCAGCTGGCACTGGGATTGCTGCCTGCCTTCTCAGAAGGGTGCCAGGCTTTGCTGCCCCTTCTTGCCCTGCTGGACATCTCCTTGCCTGGCTCCCAGCCCTCCCTGCCCTGCCCAGTGCCCTGTGCTTCCCTCCCTGTGGGTGTGCCCTGCAGAAGGGGCTGTGGAGCCAAAGGCTGGCCTTGGATGAGGCACAGTTTACATAATTCAAGGCCTGAATTATGAAATTCGGTATGAGGTAGTCTGGAGCATATGCTTATTAAATTTGCATGAAATTACAGATTTATTTTTTTTCCCCCCTCTTTGCTAGTTCTGGCTTTTGACCAGGTTCTGCCTTTAACCCTCAACTGACCAGAACACTCACAGCATGGGAGTTTTTCCTCAATCATTCTGATGTTTCTGTTGGGATTTTACTGGTGCACAGATGCCAGTGGTGCTCCTGCAGCTTTTTGCAGTCCTGTCCTTTATTCTCCAGTGAGCTTTCCCAGCCCTGCCAGGAAGGCCAAAATCTGCAGTTCAGAAGCACTGCTAGGAGAGGTGAGAGGATGCAGACACACAGCTCCTCCAGCTGTTCTGAGCTCCTGCTGAACTGCTTCACTTCTGGGACCTTTTGTGCTGAGACCTTGAAGTGAGGGGCAGCTCTTCTGTGGAACCTGTGGGGTTTTTGCATCCTCTGAGAAGCAGCTGGATGGAGTGTGAGGGATTTGTAGCTCTGTAGGACCTCAGCAGGGCAGTAATTCGCCATCCCCACTCCCCTCCTGCCCTTGCAGGGCTCCTGCACCCTCTGCAACCCCAGCCATGCCATGGGACTGAACCATCACATCCCAAAGAATCCTCCCCCTTACACCCACTTGGTACATAAACCAAAGTCAATTCCAGTATTGATTTCCTCATTCAAGTGCTACAGTTTTGCCTCCCTTTTTCTTCCCTCAATTTCCTCCTTTTTGGCTAAGAGAGTCATTTGGGCTGTTTTAATTCTCTCCTGGAATGAGCTGATTTCATTAGAGCTGAATGGATTGTACCTGGACAGGCATCCCTGGGGTGCAGGAGAGCCGTGAGCCATGAAGGGGAACGAAAATCCTGGATGGGGAGAAGGCTGGGGAAATCTAGAAGACAAGATTAAATAAACTTTCAGGAAGCCTTTGGGAAGGGTGGCTTGAAAGCAAATCTTGGTGTTTGGGAATTCCTGCAGCTGAGGGTGGCATGGAGCACGGAATTCTGCTTCTGTTCCTTGTGTGTAAAGAAAGGGGGTTCCCATTTCTCTCTGATCCAGTCTCACCCAGTGTGTGATACCTCTTGCCTCACCAGTGAGTGCTGGTCTCTGAGGACACATCTCCCTCAATATGGATAAATTATCTCTTTTGTGGCAGGCCTTCAAGGAAACAGTGGTTTTTTGATCAAACAGGCTGCTTCCCCCTCTCTTCTAGTCTGCTTCCCAACAGTTTTCTCTTCATTTCAAAGGAAATACAGCCAAGCTACTTGAAATGGATCACTGAAAGCCTCTACCTTTTAGAGCATGTTGTCTGTTGTTGATGCTGTTGTTCCCCTCATTAGAGATCTCTGGGCTTTGATTCGGTGTCTGAGGTTTCATTCCTTCATTGCTTTTTTCTGCCTAATTAATTGGGAAGTTGCTGCTGCACATCAAAGGGGGAGCATTTCCTAAAGAGTAACTACTTAAGCATGAAAACTAATTGAACACATGACCTAATTATTGGTCTCTCAGTGAGTCATACTTTTCCTTTATTTCTGTGGGGTTTTTCTTTTAAAACAACAGCAAATACTAATTGCTCCTGCAGAAGAAATCCTGTAGAATTCCAAAGGGGAACACAGAAAAACTGGTACCTGGTCTCCAGTAGGAGATATCTACAGATGTAGGAACATGTAAAAAAAAAACATGAATAAGAAGGAAAAAAAACCCAACAAAAAGACAGTGTGACCTTGTTTAACAAAACCAGGTTTTCCTTAGAGGACTATTTGGTCCTCTAAGGTTTGTTGGTTTGTTGGTTTTTATTTCCCAACAGCCTCTTAAATTTGGCAGCTATTTCAGGCTCTGCAAAATTCTGCTGTATCAATCCTTTGCTGTCTTGTTAAAGATCAACTGTCTTCAGCACAAACCAGCAGGGGTTTTTTTAAGGAAAAAAAAAAAAAAGGGCTGCCATAGAAGAGGAGTCAATAATTGTGAAACTCAGTTATTTCTGTTTCCCTGCTGTCTGCAAACCTGTCGTGGTCAGAGGGCCACTGTCAGCCAGGGGCTGCTTCCCTCAATGTCCCTTTAGAGGCACTGGCCTTTGGGCCAGAAAAGCACAGATTTCAAGTGTGGTGAGGGATGAAACTCACTCTTTAATGCCTTGGGAAGCTGGAGAAAATGAGGAGGAGTGAGTCAGTGGTTGTAGTTTTCTCTTTGGTGGCTCTGCAGGTGAGCTGATGCCAAGCCATGGCTTGGCTGGGGAGAGCAGAGCCCAGAGCTGACTCAGAGCAGCCCCAAGGACACCTGGCAGGGCTCTTCTGTGCTGGACTCCTCACCTGGAGCACCTCCTGCCTGCACTGGGAGCAGCTGGGCATGGAGCAGGGATAACTGAGGATTTGGGAATTGCCTGTGCAAGGGGGGAGCTCCCTGCCGCAGCTCTGGGTGCAACTCGTGTTTTAATGCTTTTGATAGTAAGGAAAAAAAAAAAAAACCAACCCTGATAAATCTTTAACACACCACTGAAAGTGGAAACTGTGGAATTGCAGCAGTAGTGTACTTAATACTGATTTCTCGGCGATTCTCCTGGAAAAATGAGTCACAAAAAAGGAAAAAGTTGGAGGCATGAGCTGCTGTGGGGAAGCGTGTTGAGAAGCTGCAGGGCCCAGGAAGTGGCATTAAGCTGTTCTGTGAACTGAGCTGGTGGTGCACTGCAGACAGCAGGGTCTGCCATTCTGGAGCTAAGTCAACAAACTTGCAAAAAAATCACTTTAGTGGGAAAAGCCTGAAACCCTGTGGGCCCTGGCATCTGCTGCAAGCCAGGAGTTCTGTGGGCAGGATGTGCTCGAAGGAAGATCCCCCAGCATCTGAACTCCTGTTCAAAGCCCTTGCCTTTCTTCCTTTCCACACTTCTGACAATAACTTCATTTCACAGGTTTTATTCTTCGTGTCTGTTTTGGTTTGTGCCATCAAAACGGGGCCTGAATGGGCAGGGAGCAGTTATTTGTGTTTTGGAGGGTATTTTCCTGTGAGCATTGATGTGGGTTTGGTGGAGATGGGAAGAAAGAGCTGATAGGAGAAAGCTCTCGGAGAGACAAGCAGCTCTGCCTGGCAAAGCTGATTAAAATGTTTCTGTAATTATCACCCAGCTGTGGGTGATCTACTCAACACCACCTTGTCTTTGTGTTGGGTGGGGAGTGCTGGATCCCTGGGATGGGGGACAGGGACATGCAAAGGATGCTGCTTTAGGAGCTTCCTGCTGACACAAAACTTAGAGATTAACAGAGGAAATTATTGACATTTTTATTTATATTCCTGCTCTTCTCTAAGGCAGAGTGAGAAAATCCTGAGATGCTTTGGGTTTTACTCCTTTCCTGTGGAGATTAGCAAAGTATAAGCCTTGAAATGATTGGCTTTCCTTCTCCCGACTTGTTAATGTTTTAATCAGAAAATTGCTTCATTAAGCAATTAATTTTTAATCAGAGGAGAACTGAAATTACTAAACAATTATTTAGTATTGAGCAGATGAAGTTCTTGCCCTGCAGGGTCCCAGCCTTGCAGCTCCTCCCTGGAGCACGATGCATAAACACACCCAGTTGGAGAATTTCCCAGTTTGTACTCCTGCAGCCTAAACTGGGCTCCAAGTAAGGTCCAAGCTTCTGTTTCAAAACCAAGAAGATGCAGAGCCTGAAACTTTAAAGAGCTTTTAAAACTGAGGTTCTGGAGAAGGAATGGAACTGAACTGACACTGATGTTTAGGAGTTCCGTGGTTTGACTGAGCAGGTTTGAAAGATGTCACCTGAGGTGTACTTGAAATCCTGCCAGGGCACCTTGTGATGTGACCCATCGAGCTGCCACCAGGCTGAGGGAGCACATCTGGCCTGTGAGAAGCAGATTTGAGTTCTTTTCCCATTCCCTTTGTTTAGAAGCAAGCAATTATTCACGCAGCCCTCTCAGGAGGGTGATTTGAGCAGAGAGGGAAGGCTTTGTACCCAGCACGGGAGGCTGGTGGGTGGAATTTCTGTGAACTTTGGCACAAACCTGCAGTGTGAAGCAGCTTGTAACTGCTGAGGAGCACACCTGTCTCGTGGATGTATTGTAGCAGCAACTCAAGGTTGGGTGTCCTGATTTTTGTCTTCCCTGTCAACATCAGTTCTCATGAACAAACTGCTCAGAGGCGTTTTTTTTTTTTTGGATGTGTTATTGGATCCCGAGCCTGCACGGTGAGGATTAGGTGCTTTGGAATTCATTTCACATTGGACTTGAAAGCAAGGTCAGAGACTCTGCAGAGGGAAGGTAAAGTCCCCACTGTGCTGGCTGCAGGCAGGGGAGGGATGTGCCACACTCAGAGCTGGCTCCAGCCACCAAACTGGCCTGCCACCAGCAGGAGCCTCGGGCTGCCCCAGAGGGAATTAGCACAGGGGAGATGGAGAGGGGTTTGAAATGCACCCAAATATCTGCAGAGGACTTGCCCCAGACTGGCAAGAGCCTCCCTTTGGCTTAATTTAGTATTTAAATTAAAGCAGCTCTACGTTATAGTTTGTCTTTACTGTAATTAAGATTTTTCAAGTTAGCAATGACTAATAATTTTATCAGTAGTGTTTTCTCCTGGCCTGTGTTAACCAGGTTAAGCTGCTGCCTGTAACGTCAATTTGGGATTTCCAGCACACTCCTTTGTACTTAAATATGCAGTTTTTATTATCTTGGCCTAATCCTCATGAATTTGCATCAGGGTAATTTCGTGTGCCCACAGCCTAAAATTAAAACACCTAAAAGGGGGTGTTGGTTTTGGTAGGGTCGTTTTTGTTTGGTTGTTTTTTTGGGTTTTTTTCCCTAAAAATTAAGAAGCTTGGAGTCTGTGGGGTTCAGAATAATTTGTATTTGCATGATGTGTCCAACCCGAGAGTTATTGTGGCCATATCAGTGTGGGCTTGAGGTGATTGGGTTTGTGATTGATGGGCAGTGGGGATGAGCTGCAGTCCCTTCCTACAGTGCTGCCTTATCTCTGAGCTTATCACACAGCAGGCTGTGTGTGTCTGCTCCCTGAGCTCTGCAGCCCACCTGGGCTGGGATCCTGCCCTGGCACAGGGATCTGCCCTGGCCCTGGGATCCTGCCCTGGCACAGGGATCCTGCCCTGGCATTGGGGTGGATCCTGCCCTGGCCCTGGGATGTTTGTTGTGCACTTGTGCAAACCCAGAAGTGTTGGTGTGCAGCTCTGAATTCCTGTGTCCTTTGATGTGTCTCCAAAGCCAGTGTAAGTGCAGGATCCTAAATCTTCCTTTGCTGCAAGAAAAGAGCTGTGGTTTTAGTCAGCAGTGAAATGAAATCTCAGTGATTGCAGGGCTGGGTTATTAATCACAGTTTCGGGTGAACCAGAGAACAAAGTATTTTTGTTTGTGAGTGGAGTGTGTAGTTTTTCACTAGAACAGCTTCCCCCTCAGTAGCCTGGAAGCAGGCCAGCCTGGCAGCACATGGAGACAGAGCAGGGAGAAGGCTGGAGTAAGAGAGCTAGGGAAGGGAACCTGGGGAGTGTGGGACAAGTGGCAGTGCAAACCCTCTGCCTGTGGCTCAGCCCTGCCAGCAGCAGGCAGTGATCCTGCCCCCCTCCCTCTCAGGAATGCTTCTGGATGTGCTGGATGAGTCAGGCCACAAAACAGATCCTCTTGGAGCTTCCCGCAGACTTCCCTCCAAAACAAAATTAGGGATTCTCCCCCAGCTGCCTGTTTTCTCAGCAAGTCTTTGTATCTGGACAGTCCTCCAAATCTGTGTTGAGATCTTGCTAAATAGCCTCTGGGAATCCAAATGGGTTTCTATCAAAAAGATGCTTCCTCTCATCTCTGTGCTCTTTGATTTCTTTAGAAAACTCTACAAGATCAGAGTTTGATTTGGCTTCTCATTAGAGATGCTGAATGGGCTCTTCCCCAAAGTTTGGTCATGGTTCTGTTTGTTTATTATTATTCCACCAACGTGGCCAGCACGGAGCTCAGCCTGCATTTCCTCTGGATTCCTTTAGAAACTGATGTCATTCTTCCTGCTTTCCCCTTTCCTGGAACCCAGGGGGCTTCAGAGGGGTTTTACCATCTACAGGTGGTGCTCAGTAATTCAATAATTGAGATAATTCAGTTTATACTTTCTGGAGATGGGATGAGGGTTTGGGAACTGAGGGGTCTCACTGGGATGGCTGCACCAGCTTCTGAAATTGTCTGATTCTATCTTGGATTTTCCTTTCTTTGATTTTGTTTTTGGCCACGTTCCTGTTCGTTGCTCAGATGCTCCAATGTGTTCAGGAGATTTCAAAAGTAAAATATAGTGGTGTTGCTTTGCTGTGTGCAGCACATGTTCATCCTGGCTGTGAATTTTTGACATATATGTGCCTGGTTTATGTGTCTGAGCCCCACTTTGTTCCAGACACTCTCAGGAACACATTGCACCAAACTGGCAGCTGCCTCATATAAAGTGGAATATGAATTAATTCAATTTTATGCTCTTCACTTAAAAGAAAACTCAATCCAGGATTTTTAGCGTTCATCTTTTATAGGACTTGAAGGGTTTGAGAGGCAGCTCTGTCTGGGATGGTTTCATCCTTTGCCTTAGGGTGGTTAAACTTCCCCTGGAGCCCCAGGGATGGTGCAGGATGGATCCATGGGCAGCAGAGCTGGGGTGGAACCTGCCCACCCTTGCCCTGGCAGCTCCTGCTATCATTCCTCTTGAGTTTTAGTCACTCAGCTTCTTTGTAAGGCTTCTTCTAGTGGAGTTTTTCCAATTTGGGCCCTGTTCCAAGAACCCCTCTCTTGGAATAATTAGCTTGCTTTGATTCCTTTTAATTAAATCATGTGAAGTAGGCTGGCTGTGTGCATGGCAAAGTCACAGGTTTAATGTCTTCTCTGCTTTTGGAAAGTGGGATTGCAGATCTGCTCCGAGTGGCAGCTGCACCTTGGAATTTGGATTAGGAAAAAAGCATTGCTGAGCACAAGGGAAAGCAGAATTTCAGAGTTTGGGATCCACCATGGGGAGGCTGTGCCAGGGGCTGCACAGCCAGCACATGGAGGTGATGGATTCTGCACTGGCATAGCTGGGATGGGTCCTCCAGGAAATCCCACCCAGCTCTGCTCCCTGACGTTCCACAGGGCAGGAAACCTTCCAGTCCCAGGGCTTGTCCACGTCCTGTGGATGTGGAATCCTGGAATTGGATTGGAGGGGACCTCGCAGACCATCCACTGAACCAGGGTGCTCCACCCTGGCCTTGGATCCTTGCAGGGATGGGGCAGCCACAGCTGCCCTGGGCAGTTCCAGAGGGAACATTAAAAACTCAAACACTGCAGCTCCAGTGCCTTTATTTCATTTATTTTCCTCCCCTCCACAGTAACTCACCACATGCAGTGCCTTGTGTGTGCCATTTGCATTTGGGATTCTTTGTCACCCAGAAGCTGTTTAAAAAAACCCAATCTCCAGCCAAATAAAGCTTTTATATCTCATTATAGATTCTGGGTAGGAGCATCCTTCTTCTGCAAGGAGGTGTAAAAGGCACTTTCAGTATAAAATACTGAATGTTGGAGTAGTTTCTTCTGTGGATAAATTTGGAACACATTCAGTAAGGTATCCTAGGGATAAAAGGGGAGTGACTTCAGGATTTGTTCTGCTGAATGAGAAGAGGATGATGGCTTGTGAAGAGCAGAGCCCTGGATGCCAGCGGAGACATTTGTCATACATTTTTCATACACTTTGTATCCCCTGTGCCAGGGGTTGGGGTTTTGGGTGGAATCACACACATGCTGTGGTCTGAGTCTTGTGGAGCCTTTCTGGAACAAAGACTGAGGTCTTGGGTTGCAGAGAATGAAAGAGGAAGACTTGAATTTTATAGCTTTGATGAGAAAATAGGTTTATCCTTCTATTTTCCTAAGGGGAAAAAACCCATCTTCCTGCTGAAAGTGCCTCTTTCCTGCTGGGCTGGGCAGTGCCAGTGGTGATGGGAACCTGCCCTGGCTTCCAGAACTTTCCATTACCACTGAGAGCAGAACAACATCAGCACCTTCAGTCTCCTGTTCCACCCCTTCTGGCACTCTGCATTCCTCCCTTTTCACAGGATCCTGATCCTGGGCTGAGTTTCCTGGACTCAGCAGCTGGCAGGGTGAGCAGAGCTGAGGTTGGGAGGTGATGATGAGCCAGTCCTGGTGTCTCAGGTGACAGCAGAGCCCTTTGGCACAGCCAGGGAGCTGCTGCAGCCCCAGCTCCTCAGGGAAGGGCTCTCTGCCTGGGGTTCCTCTGCAGTGGCTCACGTGTGTCTTGGCCCCATTAAAAATTAAAGGAAAACCTGAAATTAGGCAAAGTTTCCAAAGCAGAGCCGCCAGTTGAAGCTCAAAATCCAGAGGACTGTGGGAATTTCTGCAGCCAGTGCATCCTGACATCCCAGGGGGGTAGGAGTTGAATCCACTGAAGGAAGATCTCCCCTCTGGACAGACTCCTAGGCAGTGAACTCCTGGCTGGTTTATTTTTCCTTTGAAAGAAGTAAATCCCTTGTGAAACAGAGGGTCAGGAATTTGGGAGGTCATTCTGTGGGGATGTCAGGGGATGGTTGGCACCACAACTTTGGAGTGGCACCATCTCGCTTCCCATCTCCACCTTAAACATGGGTAATGTCCACAGCAAAACCACTTGCTGCTTCCCCCAAACTGGTTTCTTTTTTTGATTTGGGTTCCAGCACTCTTTTCTGTTGAAACTCCTCCTATTTCCTTCAAATTGTCAGTACAGTGTTTTATCAGTCCTGAAGTTTCAACACTGAAAGCTGAAACGTCTTAAAAATTGTCGTTCTAACTGTCACAAGTTAACAGGGCCAAGGTTGGATAAACCAGTGAGTGCTTCACAGAAACGTGGCAATAAACAAGCAAAACTTTTAACTTTTCCTATGTGAGCAGAATAATGAGAATCTCCTGGATCAGGCCACCACGTTACTGCTTTTGACAGGAGCTTTTCAGTGAGGTGATCAGGAGCTCACATTCCCACAGAAGAGCAGCTGCCATCCCAGACAGGGATGCTGCTCCAGGTGCACCATCCAGGTGAGGGCTGGAGTGTCCTGTCTCCATCAGGGAGCGCAGGCTCCTTGTCAAACACCAGGAAATTCCTGTCAGCAGCACCTGCTGGGTGACAGGAGGGCAGTGTGGTGTTCAGGGGAGCTGGGCAGTGGCTGATAAAACCAAGGGAGACCAGCCCAAGGTCTGGGCTGTGTCTGTGGCACCAGCAGGAGCTGCTGAGGTTAAGCCCCACGGAGCTCTCATGTTTTGCTTGGGCTCTGGTACCTTTTGCATTCATTAGTGCTGGAAAGCTCCTGCTGGGAGCTGGAGGGGAAGGAACCAGCACCCTGACAGGGCAGGGGAAAGGAATAACCATGGGAGGAAAGGAAAAGACAAAAGAGGCAGCACCTGGGCTGGTGTGCTAGCCACGTACCTGGTTCTTGTCATATCTCAAACTCCCACCTGAGTCCTGAGCTGGCAGCAGGACTCAGACTGTGCTTATTCACAGGCTCCCTCCCCTCCTCTCCATTCCCCTCGCCCTCGTGTTTCTCCAGGCCCAAATGATCTGTTTGCAGTTTGGAAATTGAGATCTACAGACTCCAGTTTTAGAGTCTGACTCCACCTCCATTAACTGCGAGCTGTGTTTAATATTGATGCTCCAGGGACGTGAGGAGGGATGGAATGAGCCTGTTCTCCTGTGGAAAAAAAAGCTGAAATTCCCCAGCACTCTGGTTTGGGTGGCTGGCGAGGCTGCCAGCAGCCAGGCTGGGATTTAAGGGGCACATTTTTGCAAATCAGTGTCTTCATCACTGCTCTGAGTGGAGAGAGGAGGAGGTGGGGGCTCTGTGGGAAGATTAATGCAGCCTCTTGGCTTTCCTGAGTGCTGAGGTTCCCAGAAAGGATGAGGGTGTCACATCACTGCTTCTTGCTTCATATTTTTCCTCCTTTTGCTTGCTTTTCTTGGGTGTTGCCATCATTAAATGCTGCCATTCATTGTTCCCTCTCCCCTGCTGGCTGGAGACTCTGGCTGTTAATTGAGCAGCACTGTATCTGCTCTTCAGGCTTCTCAGACAAACAGTTTACATCCTTCATCCTCTTTCACTGTGACATTTTAGGACTTTCTCATCTTTGGCTGTCACAGAGAAAAACCTAAAAAGCCCAAACTTCTGTGGCCTTGGTTTGGTTTATAAACAGGCTCCCAATGGCAGCTTTTGGAGAGGTGTGTTTGTTGTGCTCTTCAACTTGGGTGTTTATTTCACTGCATCAGTTTGAAGGTTTTTATTGTGATTCTGGGGTTTCAGTCTCTGCAGCTCTGGAGAAGAAAGAAAGAGCCAGGCTTTTGTCTTTCAAAGGACAGTTGAAAGACTTTCTGTTATTATTTGGCCTTACTTCAAAAAACTGCACTTTTGAGCGTGACAAACCAGCTCCTACCTGGGTGTCTTGAACTCAGCCAAGTTAAAAGGGGTTTGAAGCACTGGGGTTTTGCCAGTTTGATTTTTCCTCCATCCTCCACTGTGCTCTGACTTTGGTGCTCATAGGAACGGGAGCGGGGTGTCCACAGCCTCAGCTGGGGGAATGCATCCATTTTTCCCAAGGCAAAGGGCAGTTTTCCAAGGATTCTCCATCACTTTGCCTCCTCTTTACCCAACAGTGTGAATGTCAAATCCTTGGGCCTTTTGTCTCAGTGTCCACCTATACAATTTCCTCTCTTCCAAAGAAGGAGTTTGTTCAGCTGGAGGTGTAGAGGGTCTGAATGGGAGGATTAAGTGAGGGGTTACTTTTGAGACTGGCTAATGTTGAAACAGATTTCACCTTCCTAAAGCTTTTTGAATACTAATAATTCCAAAGTGAGTGAGCTGGGTGGGAGCTGGGAGCTGTGCTGTTGGTGTGTGTGAGTCCCAAACCACAGACACATTTTGCTTATCCAGCCCCACTGCCAATGTTCTGTGTTTCCTCTTCCCAAAGCAGCCAGTTCCTATCCACACTGGTGTTGATGCCTGGAGAGGCTCCCTGGAGCAGAGGCTGGACAGAGTTAAAGGAATAAAGCAGGGATTTATTAAAGGAGACACCTTGGGCAGGGCAAGAGCCTGGGCAGGGCTGCACTCAGGATGGATCCCAGTCAGGAGTTTCACACTTTTATCAGTTTTGGTCCATTTGCATGTTGGGGTTCATTGTCCCATTCCAGCCCCAGGTTCTGAAGTCCCACCCTCCCAGATTCTCTCTTCAGCTCTCTGCTGTTTGCACTTTTGGGGCTGAGGCTGGAACACTGTCCTTGGTTGTGGGGCTGGCACAGGATTGTTGTGTGTGAGCTGTGAGCAGAGCTCACTGACACTTTGTGTGAAATTCAGAGTTAGATTCTGATGCAGTGCAGCACCTGGGCAATATGAAAGCTCAAACTCAGGCCCTCAGTGGCCCAGGCTGTGTGCAGTGACTGTCCCTGCTGTGTCCCAGGCCAGGTACAAGCAGAGCCTGGACCCCACGGTGGATGAGGTGAAGAAGCTGTGCACGTCCCTGCGCCGCAACGCCAAGGAGGAGCGGGTGCTGTTCCACTACAACGGGCACGGCGTGCCCCGGCCCACGGTCAACGGAGAGATCTGGGTCTTCAACAAGGTGGGTCTGGGCTCAGCACAGCCCTGCCAGGCTCTGCAGCCTCCTGGGGCCTGGAGTCACAAGCTGCTGTGGGTTGGAGGGACCCTAAAGCCCACCCAGTGCCACCCCTGCCATGGCAGGGACAGCTCCCACTGTGCCAGGCTGCTCCAAGCCTCATCCAGCCTGGCCTTGGGCACTGCCAGGGATCCAGGAGCAGCCTGTTTATTCTGACATTTTGAGGAGCTTCCCTGCAAATTTTCATTATCTCTGAACAATTGGGGATGAAATCTGTTCTCAAGCAGTTTGCAGTGGAGCTGCTGTTGTGTCATGGCTGGGAAGAGACACAGAGGGATGGTGGGAGCAGTGTTGGAGCAGGGACTGACTTCTCCAGGCCAGGGAACAAACCCTGCAGCGTGGCAGCAGCAGCAGAGCTCTGCTCTAACACCCCTCTCGCTTCAAACTGCCTCATTTACATCTCATTAGCAAATCTGATGTTTTATGTGACCCCCCCTCCCCCAGCAGAGCTGGAACATAAAACTCCTCTGGTTGGAAATACCACAATATTAATCAGAGCTATAATCCCATCTCAGCTGGAGCAAGGTGCACTGGAAATATAAAAGTAAAACAATGCCTGCCCATAAAATGGCATTGATGGGATGTGTCAGAGCAGGTTTTTTTATGTGGAACTTCCTGAGCTTGGAATCTGCTTCACGTGAGTGGTGACCTTAAGAAAGGCTGTGCTGAGGACGGGCTGTTCGTGCCTCATTCCACCCTGCAGTGATTTGCAGAGCTCCAGCTCCCTAAAACTTCGGCTTTTAACAACAATTTTCCCTGTTAACTTTAATGAAACAGCCCAAACTGTTATAGATGGGCAGAAGTGGGTTTGGAAATGCTTTACCCCTCCCTGCCTTATGTAACACATGGTTTATGTTACCTCTTGTCTTTACCGACGCTGATACGTGTCCTTGAAAATTTGATTTTTGTAAAAAGTTTACTGGTTTTATTACAGCTATTTTAAGTCTCTTGAATTTAAATGAGAATTATGGTCCCATCCATCATCCTGCTGATGTTAATAGGAACATCACAGCTTTTCCTGAGGATTTTGGGCCGAGCTCAGGGTTGGAGGAACACCAGGTTGCCCTCTGCCTGCAGCTGAGAAGGATCCTGCTGGCAGCCACTGGGTATTTGGTGGTGACTCTTGGCAGGCAGGAATCTGTGGTTTATATTTTCAGCTCACTTGGTTCAGGATTGGCTCCTCAGAGCTGGTTTTAAATGGCTGATTTTTATCCTCTTGCCTCCAGTTATTTGGGGGCGTTCGTTAAGATGGAAGACGAGGAACAAGATCCTTCTTATTTACAGAAAGGGAACTGTGGGCACTTTCCTCTGTTGAAGGCAGCTTTGTTGGTTTTAATTTTAATGGATAATTTGGAAAGTTGCACAGAAGCTAAAGCTGTAATAAAATTATGAAGCATCTCATTAGACTCAGGCAGGGTAGCACTGATGGGCTGCAGGGGCTTAATTATCCATCCTGATTTATTGATGGGGTTTTCAGTTTAAGATGTTTGATGTTAAATTAAAGACAGCTGGTTTGCATCCTTTATCAGTGTTGCAGAAATTTGGGATAAAATTGGGCTATTAAATGCTGTTTGGAGTTGTTAGCACATATCAGAGCTCTAAATATCTGATACTGAAAACTCTTGGCAAAGTTTGGGGCTTTTTTTTTTTTTTTTTTTTTTTCCTTAGAGTTGGGTGTTTCAAATAATGCCACAATAAAATCTTCTTGTCACTTGGCTCGAGTTGGGTTCACACCCTCATTATTGGCAGATCCTGCCTGTGATTTGTATTCCAGGAATATGTTCAATCTAGGTTTGCTTTTGGCCTTTCAGGGTTGGGTTTTGTGGGTGTATTTTCCCAGCTCACCCAGTTGGGGTTCTGCTGCTCCTGACTGGAGTGGTGTTTTCCTCCTGCAGAACTACACCCAGTACATCCCCCTGTCCATCTACGACCTGCAGACCTGGATGGGGAGCCCCTCCATCTTCGTCTATGACTGCTCCAACGCCGGCCTGATTGTCAAGTCCTTCAAACAATTTGCACTACAAAGAGAGCAGGAGCTGGAGGTGAGAGCTCAGGGCTGGGCTTTGCTGAACACAAAGGAAGTTTAAGCTTGCTTTTCTGTATACACTGAAAAATGTGTTTGAAACCGTGTTGGAAGGCAAATTAATTTGCAAATGACGTTGCCACTCTGATCTTTCTGGTTCAGTTTGCTATCCCATTAAACTTGGAATGATTTTTAATACGAGCACTAATTAAATGTTAATGTTAATAGAATCAATTTGGGCCCTAATAGTCTTTTTTCTGCTGAGGTGAACAAGACATGCTTATTTTGCTTGCAAAACTCTGGTGTCTGGGGCTGTAATTCCATGCAGTTGTGGGTTTGCGCTGTTGAAGTGAATGCAAAAATGTGAAACAGCAAAAAACCTGATCCACACAGGGATTGTCCTGGTGCTTCCAGTTCTGCAGAGTGCAGAATGTGTTCCCAATGAAAAGCTGTGTTTGGCTGCAAGTGGAATTAGTAATAAATGTATTGAGGCACATCTGAAATGCAGAGTGGAAGGGAAGGAGTTGGAATGTTCTGTGCAGCCTCCCCCCTGCTGCCTGTAGCTCACAGGGAAAGGACTTTGGTAAAGGTTCACTTCTTCCACTTCTAGGACACTGGATTAGAAACCCCAAAACTTCAAGGAAGGAATATTAATTAATCAGGCAGCTGAGTGTCACAAATACAACCTCCAAACAGATGTTAAGTGTCCCTGCCTGTCAGTCCTTTCCTTCCAATCCAGTTTTTGGAGGTGCTTTAGGGGGCTCTTTGGCAGATGTACTGAAGAAGACAGCCTGATAGCCTGGGATATGCTGATCATCTCATTATTCCTTCTCTTCCATGAAATAATTCCATCTTTTGTGACAGGAAGAAGCTTCCCGTAGTCTGTGGCTTGGGAATAACATGAAACTGCCAGACAGGGATCAATAGAATTGCCCGTAGATGCCTTTTGAAGTCAGAGAAAGGGGGTCTGAGTATCCTGTCCCAAGTTTCCCTGGCAGCCTGGGACTTCCACTGGGATATTTTTGGGGCCGTTCTCCTTTGTTTGTACCAAGCTCTCTTCAGCATTTTGGTTTTGGTTTTTCATTCCGTTCCCAAGCAGGTTGAACGGGTCTGACTTCCTTTTCCCTGCTTTCTTCATCCATTTCCTTTTGCCCTTGGCTCCTGCTGAGCTCCAGAAGGACTCGGAGGGAGCAGCCCCAGGGGATCTCTGCTGTGAGGCAGAGCCACTGCTCAGGTGGAGCTTGGGCAGGAAAACCTCTGTGAGTCCAAGGGAGAAGGAAGAGCACGAGGGATAAAATCTTTATTTCAACAAACATTCCATTCCATCTTCCCTGGGATTTTCCATCTCCTGGAGTATGTGAGGTTACTTGGGACAGCTGCTTTAGTACTGCAGCAGCACAGGTTAGCTCTACCAGTTAATTTGGTGAGGAAAATACTTCCAGGATTATGTAGCAGCTTTTCATTCTGTCCTTAGATTGCATTAACTCCTGGTGCCTGACTGGGGTTCCTGCTCGTGGGGAAAGCAAGCAGAGCCTTGCTAACAGAGAGCAGAGTGCTCACGGCATCATGAGAGCGTGGAGGGGAATTCATTTGGAAAATTATAAATTATCCAATTGTTCAAATTCATGAAAAGTGAAGCAAAGCTGCAACTGCTGCTCCAGAGGGGCTGCCAGAGTGATCAGGATAATTATTCCCCATTTCCCTGCAAAGAGATCAGAGGAGTTTGCTCTTCCCTTAATCTGTCAGAGGGATTCTCACCTTCTGATTCCGTATCTCGCCTTAATGAAAAAAATGCAAAATGTTGGAAAGAAACTTTGGTGGCTGAAGTGTACTTTGTTTGCCTGGCTCAGAAAGGTGCTGGGAAGATTATTTATGTTTTCACTCCCTGAATTATTGGTCTCAGACATCATATTCTTAGCCCAAATCTTAAATGGGAGAATCCCAGTGTTTTTGGAAAATGGGAATGTTGGCCTTTAGGGCATTTTGACTTCACAGACTGAGGTTTGGTTCTACAGGGTCTTCCTAGACCCACTCTGGACTCAGCAGTTGAGTGCTGTTAATTAGATATGAGTTAAAGCTGTGCCTGGTGCTGCCACAGTCACCAAGAGCTCCAGGGAACCCTGGCAGCTCTCCCTGGTTATTCCCTGCCCTCCCCTGACTCCCCCTGGTTATTCCCTTGTTCTCTGCAGGTGGCTGCCATCAACCCCAACCACCCCCTTGCCCAGATGCCTCTGCCCCCCTCCATGAAGAACTGCATCCAGCTGGCAGCCTGTGAGGCCAACGAGCTGCTGCCCATGATCCCTGACCTGCCTGCTGACCTGTTCACCTCCTGCCTCACCACCCCCATCAAGATCGCCCTGCGCTGGTGAGTGAGCCCCTCCTGCCCCCTGCGTGGCCACAGGGGGGCTTTGGACACCCAAATGCTGCCCCTGACCCCGAGCCCCCCTGCAGTATTGAACAGCAGCCTTTGAACTGTGCACTGGGAGCAGCAGCTTATTAATGAGAGCTAGAAAGGTGAAAATATTGTTATCTTCTACTTATTGCGTTTTAGTTTCCAGCTCAATATCTAGGTTTGCTCAGATTAAGGGATTTACTGTTCTGGGAATTAAATATCTGCTTCCTCAGAGAGCAGGCATGGTACACAGTGCAATACAAGTTTCTGTAAACTGGCCTTTGCACAAATCACATTCCAAATATTGCGGTTGCTGTAAATAATGCAGCAGCTTTAAACAGTGCTGGAGTGAGAGCAAGGGAGTGAGAAACCAGGGAAAGATGTTCTGGAATGACAGCCCGAGGTAATTGGGCAGAAAGTTGGAAAAGGCTGTGCCAGGGAGCAGCAGCTTTCCAAGAGCAGTGTTTTACCCAGCACCAGGGACCTGAGTCTGGAGCCCCCAGAGGCTCTTCCAGCTGCTCCTCTCAAGTTTGTGCAATGGAAAAACTTCAGGGCACTTGCTGGATGGGGTTTGAACAGGCAGAAGCCCACAGACTCTGCAGAAATTGTCACCACAGCTCCAAGAGTTACTCTCTGCCCTTTGGAGATATTTGTAGTAAGTTAGAATTCTTTAAACTCTTTCTTTTTCACTTTAGCAGCAAACTGAGTGAGTTGCTGTGGCCAGGCTCTGGTTTGGGGGTGTGAAGTCCTGTAGGAGAGATTTTTTTGCTGGGTTTTGTTTGTTAGATGTGCTAAGGAAGGGGTTTTTTTTCAGATACTGTGATCTGTTCAGGAATTTTCTGTTCCCCATCTCCATGGGAACGAGGCTGAGGGGGTGAGCAGGGCAGGTTCTCCACAGGCTACACCTGCACGAGCATGAGAGATTCTCTGAGTTGTGTCTCAGGGTGTCTGACAGGAAAGGTGTTTGTAAAACTGCTCAGGGGAAGGGTTTAAACACCTCAGCCTCAGCTGGCTGATGCTGGAAGATGCCATGGGAACTCCTGGATAGTGGAGAATTTCCTCCCACTTCCCATCCAATGATTGTGTGGTGTTCACTGCACTCTCAGGAATTCCATTCTCTGATGAAGGTTATGCTCCTGTTGTGTTCCCAGTTGACTGGCATTGTTGCAGGTGTGATTTTATCCATGCAATCCTGTAAATAATAAGTGCTGCTGTGGATCATTGGTTTTTACTGATGTTAAACACAACAAATGCAGAACCAGACCCTCTGCTGCATTCTAAGAGTTTGATCCAAGCTGTGTTGATGTCCTAAAGCAGTTAACCAAAGATGAACACAGAGATCTTTGCCATTGAAACTTCCCTTTTCCTTCATCTCAGCCCTTCTCCTAAAGCTGACCCAGAACCCCGTGGAACTGCTTTTGAAATACATTTATTCCAGACTGGCACTCTAATGAGGTTTCATATATGAAAATTATGGGCAACTGAAAGTTTGGATAAACATTTATCCATCCCATTTCCTTCTCTGTGGGGAAGTCACTGAAGGATGAAATCCCTCATCAGTCAGGGCTGCAGCTGCAGCCACTTCTGTCTCATTTCAGGGGAAGGGAAATGGATGCTGGCAAGAGAAGCACAGGCCAGCCAAGCCTGTGGGATGTGGTGTGGGGCCAGCCTGCAGTTCCAGGCCCCTGGAATGTGCCTTGGCTGTGTGGCTGCTGCCTGTCCCTGTGTGTGGGGATTGCTGGGAGCTGAGGAGAGGCAGCCAGACCCCGTAGGTGTCTGTGAGGTGTGGGGGCAGAGCTGCAGGGGCTGTTAATCCTGCCGTGGGGCAGGTTTGGAGCCCTCCAGGTGCCCAGGGCACAGGCAGCTCCCTTGGCAGCTGGCTCAGGGCTCACTCCTGTGCCATCACTCCTGGGAGGTGCAAACGAGCTGCAGTCACACATCCAGAACTTGCCTCGGCTGACATCAGGGCCTTGTGGCTTGGAGCTGTGAAGTCCTGTCCATGAAGAGGGGCAGGGATCCTGGGAAGGGCTGGAAAAGCCCCAGGCAGGAAGGAACAGAAGGTTGGGGGGCTGCTAAGCCTCAGGAGCTGGAGATGTGCAGTTTGTCCTCCAGAAGGCACAGCCAGCATGGGAAGGGACCAGAGCTGTGCCTGCTGGTGTTCTGTTTAAAGTGGTTTGGGGGGGATTCCCTAATGTATTTATTTTGTATTTCTGCTTCACATTTTGGGGTTAGCTCAGCCAATCCTCTGTCCCACTCTGGTTTAGACAAACTACACCGAGTTTCAAAATAGCCCCGTGATACTGAGCACCATTTCCTGTGTTTCTGGGTTGGGAGGGACCTTAAAGCCCATCCAGTGCCACCCCCTGCCATGGGCAGGGACACCTGCCACTGTCCCAGGCTGCTCCAAGTCCTGTCCAAGCTGGTCTTTGAGGTCTTCCCTTTATCTTCTCTAGTCTGGGACTCTTAGCACCTTCTACTACCCCAGATTGCTCCAAGCTGAACTCGGCCACTTCCAGGGACTCCTCCCTTCTTTAGAGGAGCAGATGTCACTGTGCAGAGCTGTGCTGCTCTCGTGGTCCTTCCAGGCACCATCAGAAGGGTTAAACCCTGCAGCCTGGTCCCAGGGAGCTGGCTTTGCCAGGCTGAGTCTGCCAGGGGCTCTTTAGGAGGGAATTTCCCTGCATGGCTCTGTAATGCACTGTCGTAAGAATTTTATATTCCAGCAGATTGCACAGGGATCCCACGGCAGGTTCCTGGGTTCTTTATGGCTTCTCTTCCTGCTGGATGACGCACACGTCAGGAAAGCAGCCTGGGGACCAGGAGCTTTCCAGAGCCTGTCCCAGTCCTGGGCTCCAGGGGATGCCACAGCAAAACTGCAGTGGTCCTCAAGATCTCAGAAATGAGCTCTGCACGTCTGGTCATTAATGAGTAATTGTTCTTCCCTTTATCTGGGGAACAACCCTTTGGCCATGGATAAAGAGGAGAGGTGTGGGAGATGGGATTGCTGGGCAGCTGAGCCCTCGGTGTCCCCAGAGCTGTGTGCAGTGTCGGGGTAGATGCCAGCTGAGATTCCAGTGAGGGGAAATTCCTCCTCAGACAGCAGGAGCAGATTCCTGAGGGACTGGGGCAATGGGGGGGAACTCGGTGCTGCCAGAGAAGTCATTCCACGTTGGAATTTTGCTGGGTTTCCACCCTAGAGCTGTGTTCCCACTGCTGCCCTGTGCTCCTGGGAGGGTTGGAAGAGGGAGGCAGCATCCCCCATTCCCACACACTCCTGGTTTAGCAGCTTTGGGGATTTTCCAAGCACTGCTGACAGGGCTCGGCGTTTTCCAGGGCTGCTGTTCCTGGAGTAGTGGGATTTGTAAGGCTGAGGAAATGGAGTCAGCAGTTTTTTTAATTAAATAACGGAGGTGTCTGAACCTGACACATTCCTCCCCGTCGCCTCCCTCCTGCCTGCAGTGCCAGATCTCCCCGGGAAGCCCAGCCGAGGCTGATCATGATTCCAGCAGCACAATCCTCCCTGCTCTGCCCTGCTGCTCCCGAGAGGCTGTGCTGGATGCTGGGAGCCCTTTTCCCCCGCGGTGTGTTGGAACACTTGTCACCCTGACAGTTACAATGGCTCGGGTTTGACACCTGACGATGGAAATCGCCCCAGAACCACGAGGGTGACAAATGCTGAGCTCCTGGTTTGGCTCTGCTCGTGCTGTGCTGAGGTTTCCTACCCAAACACCATTTTAAAAGCAGGAGCAGTGCAATAAAGAGCCTTCCTTCTGCATCCTCTCCACAGAGCCTCGTCATTAAACACTCAATTAGTGTGTTCTGTTTTACTGTCTCTCCCCAGGTTCTGCATGCAGAAGAGTGTCAGGCTGGTGCCAGGAGTCACGCTGGATTTAATAGAGAAGTAAGTCAAATTTTATGTGTATTGGTGTGTCCTGAAAGGGCTTAGGAGAACAGAAGTCTGGATATAAGAAGTGTAAATTCCTAACAGGAATGTGTTCCCAAAGCTCCCTGGGGTTTAGTGAGGTGCTGTGTGGTGTGGGGAAGTGGAGCTGTCAATGGCAGCGTGTCAGTAATGGGGTGAGATCACATCAGCTCCAATTTCCTGGGCCATTTTGGCATGTTTTCAATCAGCTGAGGTTCAAAAAGCCTCTCAGTGCTGCCAGCCCTTCCACGCAGGTGTGCTGGGCTAGCCAGGTTCATCAGCAGTGCTAAGGTTTTTAATTATGCTAATTCTATATGGGAAATATTGATTATCTCCTCTCAGCCGGGGAGAGTGAGTGATAATTTGTATAAAGCTGTATTTCAGAGGTACTCATTGGACCAAGATAAAAATACAGTTTACAACTGACAGAACAGAGACAAACCCTGTCTCCCAGAGGAGGTGTCAGAGTGGTTTTCAGGGAGAGGATTCACCACTGGGTGTTGCTTCCTCTGAAAGGACAAACGTGGGGCAAACGTGCTGGGGTTTGGGTTTCTTGTGGCCTCGAGGAGATGGGGAGCAGGAAGAAAACCTTCCTGGGGCTGAGCTGGCTGTGCCTCAGTGCCAGAGGTGTGCACAGCTTTGGGGATGAGGAGGAGGTGAGGCCACCTCAGGCCACTGCTGTGGTATGTTAATTAATTAACAATTGCTACATGAGTGTCTCTGATCAAAGACGTGGTGAGGTCGCTGAAGGTCTGAGGCAGGCAGCTCTGACTCAGCCTCGCAGAGCACTTGGGTGTTAAATCCTCTCTGAATCAAGGTTTCCTGGCAGAAATAGGATTTTATTCAGGCTCTTGGTGTGTGCTGTGCCACAGGCTTCTCCAGGGGAGGGGTGCCAGCAGCAGCCTCCTGTGGATAGCCAATATTTGAGCCTCATCATCTTCATCTGCTCCTTATATCAATTATAGAAAACACAGATTTTTATTACGGTCTCAAGACAGACCTGGAATAATTCCTGGATTGCCTATGTGTACATTGTAATTTATAATTCAGTTGTCTTTTAAATTGGGGAAGGAGTTTATATTGCAATTAAGCTGCAGGCTTTGAGGCTAAATGAAGCTGCACCTTCTCCAAAGGCTCCAATTTCCAATTATCCAGGCTCAGCCCATGTCCTGATGGGGGAACGTGTGGTGGATCCTGATGTGCATTTACATCACAGATCTCCTGGGATGAAGCCAAAACAATCCCTCAGCTTAGAAATAAAGATCTTTGCTGGAGCCAGACAGCAAAATAAAAGGAATTTCCGTGGAGTGTTGGGAATCTGGGAACTTCTGGCTGCCACCTCATGAGACCTTTTGTGAGCAGCATCTCTGTCCAAGTTCCCCCTGCCTTGGGGGGACTTTGCTGTTTGATCCTAAGACTTCAGATCATCTGTGTTGGAGGTGTGGCTGCTGAGTGACACGAACTGGGCTTTGTTCTGCTTTTCAAAAAGTTGGGGAAAAAACCTAAGGAATGGTTTATGGGAATAAATCCGTGGTAATGAGAATCCAAAACTGGCCAAGAATTGGGGATATACAAGGTTGCTTTAATCTCTGCTGCTGCACTGGGCTCCCTCTCCCAAAATCTCACTCTCAGGGGACCAGGAATGGTCTATGGCATTCCTGGGATTTTCAGCTTGGGTCTGTTGTGCAGAAGGAGGGAATTCTAAACAAAAATCTCCTGGGAAGGGGAAAACAAAGAAAAGGCTTGAGAGCCATTCCTGCTTCTGATGGGGGGCTTAGAAGGGGGTCTGTGGCAGTCTGGGGGAATGGCTGTGTCTGGGCAGCTCAGTGTCACTGTCCCTGGAGGGGAGCCTGGCCCCTCTGTCCCTCGTGTTGGGACGGTGACAAGGGCTCCCCTGAGTGTCACCACGTGGGGAAGGTCCTGGTGTGGCTGCTCCAGAGCAGAGCCCGCTCCAGGCTGTCGTGCACCAGCACCACATCCATAAAAGTCACCAGAAATAACAAATGTGAGACTAAAACTAACGTCTGTTTCCACTTGAAGCACTATCAAATGTCAGGGGCTGGAAATCGCTCGTGTTTTAATGTCTGTTTATTCTTTAGAGTGGGAGATGAGAGTTCAGGGTTTGCCTTTGCACCTGGGTCTGGCAGCTTTCAGCCCCTTGATTTCCACGTGGAAAACTCAGTCGAGGATGTCAGAGGGGATTTCTGTGTCTCAGTGGCCTCGGTGTCAGGGCTGCTGTGCCTCAGAGCTCTGGGGCCTTCCCCAGAGGGAGGGATGTGCCCAGCAGGATTTTCCCTCCTGCCCTCCCTCAGCCCTGCTGTGCTGGAGTGGCTCCTTTGTCCCCACTGTCACCAGGGCTCAGCCAGTGCAGGCACAGCCTGTTGTGAATGCAGAGTGAGGCTCCTGCTCCCAGGGCTGGTTTTCATGGCAACGCTGTGCTCACATCCTCACTTTCTGAGCTCTGCAGCTCCAGCCGGGAGCCTCCGAGCCTTTGTCCTCCTCAGTTTGCCAAGGATGCACCCCTGGGCTGGGCCTGGCACCCCTGGGCTGGCCCTGGCACACCTGGGCTGGCCCTGGCATCTGGGGACAGGCACATCTCTGACCCAGGAGCTGTGTGGGTCCTGCCTGAGCAGCCCTTGCCAGGCCAGGAGGTTTCACACAGAACCTCTGAGGCTGGAAGTGACCTGCGAGTGTTGGAGCCCAGAACATTCCTCTGATTGTCCTGGATGATTTCAGACCCTGGCAGGGGGCTCAGAGACCTTGGCACGGAGTTAAAAACCCCTGTGCCTTTGATTTTAGCCCTTGGGAGAAATTCCCATCTCTGTGTGAGGATTTACAGGCACGAGAGTTTGAGTAGAGTGAGAGTTAATTTGTCACAGGGTGAAAAGTAGAATTTAGGGTTTTTAGAATGGGGGTTCAGGGGACAAGATGGAGGGGTCTGGGTGTGTCCTGTCCTTCTTCTTGTTCTTCTTGTCCTCCATCTCCTGCTGTGATGGTGACACTTTCTGGTTGGTTTAGAGCAGGGACAGACTGGCCAACAAAGGTGATAGGGATGGGAAAATTATTGTAAATAAAGTACATGTAGTTTTTAGTATAAAAGTAAACAACACCTGAGGGAGGGGGATTGTGCCTTGGACTGAGCTGCTGAGCAGACCTCTGCTAGTCAGGGAAAGAATGGAATAGATAAGGAAAAGAAACAACCTTGGAGAACAGAAGAGATGACTCCTGACTTCTTTGATCACGGGACTGGGGGAAAAAGCCTTTCTAAATCTCAGGAATCATTGAAACCATCAAAATCCAAGATCACCGAGTCCCAGCTGTGCCTGATCCCCACCTTGTCCCCAGCCCAGAGCTCTGAGTGCCACCTCCAGGCCTTCCCTGGACACCCCAAACCTCCGTGGGCAGCCCCTTCCAGTGCCTGACCACCCTTTCCATGTGGAAACTCCTCCTGGTGACTAAAGCCTGCCCTGGCAGTTGCCATCCAACGGTGTAAGCCGAGTGTCTGGCTTGCTGGGGAAGCTCAGCAAGGATCCCCTTGATTCCCAAAGAGGCCCCCTCTGGCTTGGGGAGCTGTGCTCTGCTGCAGAGGGTGTTCTGCAATGCAAATATTGATGGGGAATCCTCACCAGAGCCTCTGTGGCCTCGTGTTCCCCGCGCTCGCTCCGGGGGATCCGTTAGCAAACACTGCTTCAGAGATGTGTATTTTTCCTCTGATACCAAGACAGACAGGAATTTTTCCTAAGATGTTAATTTCTAGCTGGTTTAGAACTGTGTTTATAGAGGGGAATGGTGCTGCTGCGTGTGTCAGAGGAGTGAGTGGCCACAGAAAGGCTGCCTGTGTTGGTCCTGATACTTCTGATATTTAAAAACTTGTCCCAGAAAGGAAATCGGGTTAAATTAGGGTTAAATCCACAGGATGTCTTAGCAGGTTGCTGCATGTTTCTGAAACTTCCTCGAACTATTGCTGATGCTTTCTCATGAGGAGAAAGGCAAAATAACCCAGGTCTCATTAAGGGTTTTATTTCCCCCTCTTATAGGATTCCTGGGAGGCTGAACGACAGGAGAACTCCCCTGGGAGAGCTGAACTGGATCTTCACAGCCATCACAGACACCATTGCCTGGAACGTCCTGCCCAGGGGTGAGACTGGGGCAGGGGAGAGGGATGAGGAGTCAGATCAATGAGACACTGAAATGAGGAGAAAATTAAACCCTGAAACTGGAAGAAGAGATCAGGATAGAGCTGAAAGCTAGTTTGGTTTTTATTTGTTCTTTCTAGCAGAGCATTGCAGAGACGTGATCATTAGAACCCAGAAAGAGTTTCTCTGTGCTAACACAATTGTCGTAGCTTGAATAATTCTCTTTCTTACTGTATTTGTACAGAGCAATCTGTTTTCTTCCAGCCTTGGTTAGTAGCATGAATAAAGGCTTTTTTTCCCCTCTATGCTGCTAAGGCAGTTTTGTCTCCCATGAGTAACTTCATCCCTCATTTCTCTGTCCCTGTTGTGCTCTGAATTGGTACTTCTGGAGCACAAGCAGCCAAATTTGTAAACAGTTCTCCAGCCCTGCTCTTCCTAATGCTCACACAGCATCAATTCTTCTCTGCCCTGTGGAAGAGAGCACATTTGCTATCTTTTAGGATTCATTTTGGCTTCTCATAAGCACATCACACTGCCAGTTAACAGATGGATAGTTCTTGATTAACCAGTACACAGAGGTCCTGTTCTCTCTCAGTAATTTTCCAAAAACTTAGTCAGGATGAGCTGAAATGGAACACAAAAAGGGGGGATTTGATCCAGAAAAGGCAAAAAAGAACCCAAGGCAGAGAAGTGTTGAACTGTGTTAATGTAGAAGGGGGGAGCTCTGAAGGCAGAGTTCCCCTTCTGTGGCTGTCACCACGTTTCTGCAGAGCTGCTGCAGGTTCCTTGTTAACAAAACGTTAACATGCTTTTTCTGCCTTAAACCCTTTTCGCACGTGCCTGTGGTGACCCCTGGGTCTCTTGGCAGATCTTTTCCAGAAGCTCTTCAGGCAGGACCTGCTGGTGGCCAGCCTGTTCCGGAATTTCCTGCTGGCAGAGAGGATCATGAGGTCCTACAACTGCACCCCCGTGAGCAGCCCCAGGCTGCCCCCCACGTACATGCACGCCATGTGGTGAGTGCTGGGGTCCCCTGGGCTCTTGGGAAGGAATTCCCCCTTGGTTAGTCCCTGGCTGGATCCCTGGCAGTGTCCCAAGCCAGGTTGGAGCACCCTGAGACGGTGGCAGGTGTCCCTGCCATGGCAGGGGTGACATTTTGGGGTCCCATCTGACCCAAACCATTCCGTGATTGCACGTGAATCTCTGCAGTGCTTCCCTGCTTTCGGTCAGTGCCTCAGGAGTGGAACAGCTTGTGGCAGCCTAATACTCATCTCCAAAGCTGCTTCTGCTCTGGGCATTCATAATTATCCTGTAATTCTGTGGTGCAGAAGCTTCACTCCAGCCCTGTCATCTTGCACTCCAAATACCAAAGAACTGGGTCATCTGCTGCCTTTGTTTTCCCAGGGTAAAGCTGGTCCCCAGGGGTTGTGAGGGGTGGGAAGACCCTGAGGGAAAGATCCTTAATTTGTGTTGCTGAAGTAGAAGAAATTCCTGCTGTGGAGTTCCTCCACTTTTACTGCTGCTTTTAAGATGATTAATGGAAATGGAAGTGGCAGAGTTATCAAAAAGCTCTCAAATGTAGTTCTGCCTATGAAACCAATGTCTCAGGAACAATTATAGCAAAAGTAATAATAATAACAATAATAACCAAAATTCGGGCTTTTATTTTCTTACTCACTGTGATTAATAGGGCAGCACCAAACTGGGCCAAGTACAGAGTGAGGCAGTGACACTGAGGGGGCTCCTGGGGGAGTGACAGGTAAAGGCAGCTGAGGGGGCTCAACCTGCCTGCATTTCCAGAAGCTTATTATTAAGTTTCCTCCATAAAAATGTGGAGGAAGGTGAAGTAGAGGGTGATGGTGAATGAGTTCAGCCCTGAGGAGCTCAGACTCTCTGAGCAGCCTGGGACAGTGAGAGGGTGGCAGGGCTGGGATGAGCTGAGCTCTAAAGTCCCTTCCAACCCAAACATTCCACGGTTCCGTGGTGTGGTTTCTGCAGGGAATGGAGCCAGGCTGGCAGCAGGGAGCCCCAGGAGCCTTGGCAGGTGCAGACAGACACTGAGGAGGCATTTGCTGGTACCACAAAGCTCCTTTAATTATTGAAAATCCTGGAGGAGACTGGGGAGCCCTTGGCTGGAGCTGTCAGCAGTTGGGCAGCTGGACATTCTGAGTGCTGGGACGTGGCAAACGAGGACCCTGAGTGCTTTGGCTCAGCAGCTTCTGAGGAAAGCTGCTGGAGGCATTTGTGACTGGGATGAGCTGTTCTGGCAGTGTCACCCGGGGCTGGGACACTTGTCAGGGCAGAGCAGGAGGAGCCACCCGTGCTGACTCTGCTGCCCATGGCACAGCTCCAGCCTTCAGCAAGTGCAGGAGGGCAGGACACGGTGTTGCAGGAGTTTCAAAATTAAACCAGTAAATTTCTGGGGTTATTTACAGCTTGCTTTTTCACCAGTGTATTAAAAATCTATATTTTCTGTTCCTTATAGGGACATCATTCATTCTTATTGCCAGCCTATTAAAAGCCTGCGTTTCTGGTTTCCTGTGGGAATGTGACTTGACTTGGAGCTGGTGTTGCCATCCATGGGGTTGATTGAGCCACAGGAATGAAACTGGGAACTCCTGGATCCCATTTTTCATCTCTCTCAGACTCGCGTGGCAGCACAGTGGGGTCTAGGAACGCATTTTCTTTGCTCAGATTGTGCTTCTGGAGCACAGTGGTGCTGGAAATTCCTTTGGGAAGCTGCAGGATGGTGCTGGTGACACCTTTGTGAAGCCCCCTCAGAGCACAGCACCACTGCTGCTGCTTTTTAGGATTTGCCAGAAGAAACTCCTCAAGAACAGGCACATAAAGAGCTCTTCTCCATGTGTAGCCTAAACACTGGTGAGGCAAAGAGCAAGGGAGCAGGGAATTGACACACTTTATTCAGTGCCCTCCAAAAAAAGGTGCAGTTTGCAGCAAATCCAGCAAAGGGGAAAATTCCACTTTTGTCCGAGGTGGCTCAGTGCGTTATTAGGAACCTTTAGTGAGGACAGATTTAGAAACTAATTTAGGGCTCGTTTAAATATTTTCTAAAAATAATGACTTGTCTATCAACTTTCACTCAGGAATGGATCCCTGCTCTGAAACCTGCAGACCCATTTTACACTTTGGATGAGCTGGGTGATGAGATGAGGGCAGGGGAGTTGGCCACAGGGTGCTGGAAAGGATCAAACTCCAGCCAGGGAGTCGTGGGGCTCCTGTGGAGCCAAGGCCTGTGGCTCTGGCTGATCCAGCAGAGTTTTCTGATGGGTGTTTTATCCAGACTTTTCCCAGAGTTTTGATCCTCAGGCAGTGTTTTGGGGAGCGAGTCTGGCTGCCGTGGCAAGATCTGCACATGGTGGGAGCAGTGCTGCAGTCCCTTACACTCAATTTTCACCTCCTGAATGATCCCCACGGCCCCTTGGGGCACAGAATCAACCTCTGCTCTCTGGCTCCTTTGCTTCCCTCCAGTCTCTGCCTGTGGGGAGCTCCCCACATCACACTGGGGTGACTCCTGAGCTGGGGGTCTGGCCCAGGTGTAACACAGGTGCTGAGGCTGTTGGAGGTAGGGGCTGCTCTGCCTCTTTTAAAAAAGTTAAACCTTTCAGGCTGATGTTCTGGCCAGTTCATTTGGGAGATCACTGTATCCTTTTCAGCTGGAACTTGAGGAGAAGGGAGAATTTCCAGTTTTTGAGGGGATGTTTGACCCAGGAGCTGTCAGCCTCCTCCCTTCAGCAGGAAGGGCAGTGTGCTGTGGAGTCAGGAGAGCTGATCTCTGTGGCCGTGCCCCCCTGGGGCAGACTCTGACACTTTACTTCTGTTTCTCCTGCTTTTCTTGGCCTTCTGAGTTTTGCCTGCTCAGCCCCATCCCCTGTGTTTGTGTGGTGCCTCTCACTGCAGGGTCTTGGCTGCTGCAGGCAGTGCTCTAATGCAGGATTAATATTAACATTAATATTAATAGCCATTGATTGGCTGTGCTGGTTCAGCTGCGAGTGGCTCTGTCTATTGTGCATGAGCACAGAGCTCTGTCAGCACCTTGATCTCTGCTGTGATGGATTAGGGTTTGTGCATTACTGCTGGTGCCAGCTCCTTTTATTCATGGCCTTTGAAAAGACCTAATAATGTGTTTGGAAATATTTCCTAACACAGGTCATATATTAAACCCCAAGTGCCTTAATTATGCTTTGGAAGAGCTACAACCCATCCCTAATAGAAACACCGTGGTGTTTTTGCAGGCCATGAAATTTGGGTTGAAAGGAGTCATAATGTACTGCAAATCCAACGAGCTGGAGGCTGGGAACAAAACCATGATGCAGCAACCCAATTCCAGGTGGAACAGCACGGGAGGGTGCAGGATGGATTCAGGGCTGCTCAGCCATCCCTCAGGGAAATGAGGCTCCTGCAGCTGCACCAAAACCCTCGGTGGCTCTGCCAGAAGAAAGTGATTGTTTGGAGAGGCATTTGGAGCTGTTTGACGTTTGAAGGATTAGATTAGTTCAGATTACACTGTAACCAGATATTTTTTTTTGTGTCTGTGTGTTAGTCTTAACATCTCCAAGTCCCATTATCGGCCTACGGAGACTTTGATGTGGGACAGAAATAGCAAAGCCTGTGCCCTGAGTTGTGACTGGAGCAAGGGGATGTGCTGGGAGAAGACAAGGATTTCAGACTTGTGCCAAATATTCGTAGCAATAACCATTTTTTAAAAATAGCTGTGTCTGAGCAGCTCCCCAGCTGTGCCCTAAAGCAGCTTAGGGAGGTGACAGGGTCACTGGCACCCAGGTGAGCTGGGGGTGTGGTGACACAGGGCTGGCACTGCCCTGGCAGAACAAATGGGGGTTGTCTTGTCCAACAGACTCGATGAGCTCAGAAATATTTAATGGCTCCAGAAATAACCCTCAGGAGAAGGAGGAGCTGCCCCAGGACTGCTCGTGGCTTCAGCCTCCCTCCAGCTGCTCCTCCAGGCAGGGACACTCCTGTTCCCTGGTACCTGGGTGGTGCCAGGCAATACCCACCATCCCCAGAGGAGAAGAGAACGTTAAAAGTCGTCAAGAATACATTATTTTCGAAAGAGGACAGAGTTAAAAGCATTAGATATTGAGTCAGCCCCGAAAATTTGAGTGTAAGAAAATCAGCCTCCACGAGCTGCCAGCTAATGGGTACCCGTGGGTGCAGACAGACAAGGCTCTGCCTGGGCTGAGTTTCTGCTCTCTGAGTCCTTCTGGGACTTTCCACTGCCTGGCAGTTTGGTTTTTTGGGCAATAAACCAGTCCCTGAGCAGGGCTGGGACTCTGCCTTCTGTTCTTTGCTACAAGTCCAAATTTTGCAGCACCTCTGGGAAGCAAAGAGGCAGCTGATGAGTTCAGGATAAATTATTAAACATTTAAACAGTGCTACTGTGTGAAAGGGTACTGGACTGAGGTGGGGTTCCCTCCACAGAGCATTCCTGTTGTGGTGCTGCCTTGGCTTTGGGATAAGCAAAATCACTTTTTTTAACCAAGTCAGTCTTCCTGCTAAGGACAGCTTTTAACTTTGTGCAGTTAGTGCAAGGTAATATTAAAGAAAAAAAAAAAATCCTTTTTAACACCTTCTTTCATTGCATAACTCAGTTGAAACCCTGAGTGTTTCACAGGATTGTCACCCCATGGATACACCACAGTGTCACCCTGTCAGGGTGGAGGGCCTGGAAGAGAGCAGAGAGGAGGGAGGAAAGACAGAAAGAAAGATGCTGAGCCCTTTGTGTCCCAAATGCAGTGAAAACAAATCTTGCAGAGCACTTTGCAGGCAGCAGTCTGTGCTGAGGGGCTGCACTGATCTCTGGCTGGGCTTTCATAAATCACTGGGGGGGTGCAGCACCTCCCAAACTGGCTCCCTGCTGCTCCCAAATTTCTCTCTTGTTTGTGTGGTGGCAGTTCAGGCAGCACAGCCCCAGCGTGCCCACCTTTCCTGCTCCCCCTGGGATATTCCAGCTGTCAGTCACTGCTCCTCCCAGCCAGCACTGGCACAGGCTTTGCCCTTCTCCTCCTCTCCTCACCCTCCAGGGTTTGGTCCTTTCCCATTCATTTGTGGCTTCTCTTGAACCTTGTAATTATTGTAAGCTGTGTTTAATGCCATTGTCTGTTCAGGCAGCACAGAGAATAACCTGTGTGTAACCTGTGTGTAACCTGTGTGTAACCCTGAGGCTCTGAGGAGGGAGCAGCTGTTCCAGTGGTTGCAGAAGATGTTTTACTTTGGGCAAACCTGTTTGCTGGTGTCCCATTGGTTGGGAGGATCTGTGTTTTCCACAGCCAGGGCAGAAGCAGCATTCCGGGTGGTTTGGAAAGGCTGGAGAATCATTTCAGGGCTGGTTTGGAATGGTTGCAGGAACATTGGAATTCTCTGACTGGAGCAGAGTCTCTTCCACAGCTGACATTGATCAACAGCCCTTGGCTGTGGAGAGCAGGAGGGTTAAGGTTTCGTGTTGGTGGGTTTTGTTTTGGAAGCTTGACAAGGTTTGGAGGTTTCAGTGGTTTGGGTAAGGATGGCTGTGTGGCTCCAGTGCTTTCCAACAGCCTGCTTTTAGGAACGTCAAAAAAGACATTTCATTTTAATCTACTCAAATCTCTTTTTAAATTTTTTTGTTTGTCCTTTCTGATAACACTTAAACCCTTTGAGATCTGACCTGGCAGGGCTGCTTTGAGCATTTCTGTAGCAGTATTAGTGCTGCTTACCTAAAATTACTGTGAAGAGCTCAGCATCTTCTCCGTGTGCTGCTGCAGGGAGTGACCCACAGAATCCTTTTGTGGGCAGCCCAAATCAGAGCAGTGGGCTGTGATCTCTGAACCATTCTCCCTCTGTGGAGTAAAACGTATCTCAAAGGAAAGGCCCCGTGGGCTGACGTTCTCCAGCACTGCAGAAAATCCCTGTAGGTGTTTTTCCCATTTCTCCCTGAAAACAGGGAATACTGAGCACTTCAGAGCCACTCAGGCAGCACACTGTCCAAGTTCCAGGAGGGGCAGGATTTTCATTTCCCTTGCTATTCCTTATGGATAATTTGTAATGCTTCTCTTCCCTCTCTCCCCTGCCTCCAGGCAAGCCTGGGACCTTGCTGTTGACATTTGCCTTTCCCAGCTGCCCACCATTATCGAGGAGGGAACTGCCTTCAGGGTAAGTTGGGGGCTGTCCTGAGACCTGGGCCCAGTTTCATCCCTTCTCTGACACCTCTGCTGCTGCAGTTTAAGGGTTTATCTGTGGGGAAAATGCAAAAAAGGGCTGGCACAGCTTGCCCAGAGAAGCTGTGGCTGCCCCTGGATCTCTGGAAATTGGGGCTTGGAGCAGCCTGGCACGGTGGGAGGTGTGGGTGGCACTGGGTGGGCTCTGAGGTCCCTTCCAACCCAAACCATGCTGGGATTTTGGGATTCTCCCTTAGAGGAACAGACAAAAAGCAAGTTTAAGCTCTTCCCTGCTGGGGTGAGCAGGAGACTCCTGCCAGTAGAAGCAGTGTCTGAGACCTGACTTGGAACATTCCACAGCACTCAGGCTTCACCAGGTGTTGTTACCTCCAAGGTCCCAACATGCAGCACAGGTTTTGAAATTAAAGGCCTAAATGTGAAAATTATCTCTTATTAAAGGTAATAAGACCTAATAAGATCTTATTTTAAATAATATTTTATATTTTCAAATGAGTTGGAGAGTATAAGCTCAGTGTTGTTACCAGGAGTCACTGGGGGGATTTTCTGCTTTATTTAATCTCAGAGAGCAGAAACAGTAAAATTTTTAATATTATATTTAGCTTAAATTCCTTTATTCTGAATAGATTTTTCCTGCTATTCTTTTGCTATTTCATGAAGTGAAACCTTTAAATAATAATTACTGTACAAGCTCAGGTCCCTCTTCCACCCCGATGTCTCTCTAATTTTTGGTAACATTCTTGCAGTTTATTTATATTACCAAACTTCCAAAGGTTTTCTGGCTGTAATTGCAGGTTGTCTCCAAAGCCCTGAGTGCAGGAGGAGAGCTGTGGGCTCCTGCCAGGCTGGGGGCTGATCAGGATGCCCTGAGGCCTTTATCCTCCCACCCCTTGCCTTCCTCACTCCGTGCTCTGCTTTAGAACGTAAAAAAATCTATTTTTCTTCTCCTGGCTTACGTTCATTTTTACTTTCAGTCTCTTAACAATGTCATTGAAGGCTTTTTTATTAGTGTTAACCCTCAGCTGGGCATTCTCTGTCAAGTGAGCTGAGATTGAGGAGATTTCTGAGTGTTCTGGGGTGGGAAGAGGCACAGACTTGCTGGGGATCAGACAGGAGGTCAGTGTTGAAGGGTGGCCATTCTCAGCTGGAGATGGATTCAGGCTAGGCTGGGAAGCATTTCCAAGCTGCTTTTCCAGCCTGTCAAATGTGGTTTATTGTGTTTGGTTGGAATGGAGGCAGGGGGAGCCATCAGTGTGAGCTGGGGCTGGGGGCAGCTTGGCTGCTGCTGGCCAGGGAAGGGGAAGGGGACAGTCCCTGTGGTCACTGTGGTCACTGTCAGCCTGTTCCTCCCTGCCTGGCAGGGCTGGGTGAGGCACAGGGACCTGCTGGGGGGGCTTTGCCTCCATCACAAACCACCCCTGGGTATTGCCAGGGTTGTTCCTGCCTGCTCAGCCCTGGGAAGTTCAAAGAACCTGCTGGAGAGGGGCTCCTGGTGCTCCTGCAGGGATGGGTTTGGGTTGGTTTGCTCTCCCTCCTTCCTCACTGATTTCTGTTTCTCTGTGGATTCCTGCCTGGAAGCTGCTCTGGGCTTTGGTCAGTGCATTCTCACCCCGAGTTTGTGCCTTATCCCCAGAGTGCTGGATGAGGTGAGGGATTTATTTTCATTGCTCTTGGGCTGTGTCTCTGGGTGAGGCTGCTGCAGGAACAGAGCAGCCTCTGCAGAGCAGATCAATGCCCTGTTCCTCGTGGGCAGAGAGCAGCCACACTTCCCAAGGAGCTGTCCTGCTCACTTTTCTCTGTTTCTCTGCTCTTCCCTTCTCTTTTTCCCAGCTCATTTCAAGGGATGTGTGTTTGCTCAGTCTTTGGGAAGTTTTCCTGCCTTCAGCAAACCCCAAGTAGTGAACACGTGTCAGTTCCAAACCACAGCTTCAGCAAACAGTGAAATCCACAGGTGTCAGAGCTCTTGCCTTCTCTCCCTGGTGTTTAACCCATGCCTTCCCCCTTTGCTCCCCCAGCACAGCCCCTTCTTCGCCGAGCAGCTCACGGCCTTCCAGGTGTGGGAGCCATGGTGTGTGGTAGAACGTAAACCACCGGAAGCACTGCCATGTCGCAGTCAGGCGGGCTGGGTGGCTCCTGCCCCTCCGTCCATGCAGGGATGCCCTTTGACTCACTGTTCATGCCAGGGGGTCCCGTCCACGCCAGGGTGTCCCTGCCCTCTCTCGTTAAAGAAAGGGGTGTCCTGGCCCCTCCCGGTCATTGCCAGGTGGTCCCTGCCAACCCTGTCAGGGCCAGGGTTTTCCTCTGCCCTCCGTCCATTGCCAGGGGTTGTCCCGCCCCTCCCTGTCCATGCATAGGGTGTCACTGACCCTCCATGTCCATGCCAGCTGGGCCTTGCCACTCTCTGGTCAATGTCAAGGGGTGTCCCTGCCCATGCCAGGGGGTCCCGCCATGCCAGGGTTGTCCCTGCCCATGCCAGGGGGGCTCCCTGGCCTGTCCCGCCGTCCCGCCTGCCTGACATTGTCCCTGCTGTCCTGCCATCCCGCAAATTCATGCCCTCCTGCCCCTCCTGCCCCCCGCCCCTCCCTGCCCCTCCTATGCCCTCCCGCCATCCCGCACCCACTCATTTCCCTGCTCTCCATTTGCCTATCCTGCCTCTACATGCCCCTCCCTGCCCTCCCTGACCAGCCATATGGCATGCTCTCCTCCCCTCAGCCCTTTGAGCTGCCAACAATGGCCGTGGGGGACATAATCCCAGGGGCCTCTCAGGGATGAATGAGAGCCTGGTGTGTGTCACCGACCACGGTGGATGAAACCAAATTGCCTTTCCTGCGACTCATCCCATATATGGTGGAGCCAAACCCGCTCCTGGTCCATGTACAACTATGTGACTCTCTCAGAACGCACTCGTCCCCCCGAATCTCCTCTGTGTCATCTCTGACAGGAGAGATTATCTTCCCCCTTTTCGAAAGTGAAAGTTCCTTGCATCATATCATTGGGAACTCTTCTACATCCGTCCAGCCTGGGAAGTGTTCCTATCGTGTGGGGCTGAAGTCTTGTCAGGAT
>CM031873.1:11440671-11477156 GCA_018697195.1 Certhia americana | reverse complement strand
CCTGCCCCTCCCTGCCCCTCCCTGCCCCTCCCTGCCCCTCCCTGCCCATGCCATATGTCCATGTCTCTCCTCCCCCTCAGCCTTGAGCTGCCAACCCCATGGCCTTTGGGGACATAAATCCCAGGGGCCTCTCCGGGATGAATGAGAGCTGGTTGTGTGTTCACCAGACCCACGTGGATGAACCCAAAGTGCTTTTCCTGCCTCATCCCATCTCTGGTGGAGCCAAACCCCTGCTCTGGTCCATGTCCAACTCTGTTGCCTCTCTCAGAACAGCACATCTTCCTTGTCCCCCCTCTGACATCTCCTCTGTGTCCCAGCTCTGACAGGCAGAGACTTTTATCTTCCCCCTTTTCAGAAAGTGAAAGTTCCTGCAGCATAAATCATTTGGGAACTTCTTTTATCCATCTGGTCCAGCCTGGGAAGTGTTCCCTTTCGTGTGGGGCTGAAGTCTTGCTCAGGATCACACAGCCAGGTCTCTGCAGACCCTGGAGGCTGCGGGGCACTGTTCAGATGAATCAGAGCCCTCGTGTTTCCAGGAGAGGGGATCAGGGCAAGAGTTTCAGCCAGTGTCCTGTGGCAGGGCCAGGACTGCAGCTGTCATCTGCCAGCCTGCTCTGGCCTCCCCTCCCCTGGAGCTTGTGCTGACAGAAATACAAACCCCAGCCCAGGCACCCGTGGGCTCTGCTCTGCCAGCAGCACAATTTAAAGCCTTTCTTCTGAAGGAATGTGGTCCCAGCCCCTTGGACTGTGAGGAGACTCCCCTTCCCTGTCAGCTGGGTGTGTGACTGACAGCACCATCCATCTCTGCAAGACCAGATTTTAATTTCCTGAGTCTCCCAAGCCTTGAGAGATGAGGTGGATAAGCAGATGTGTGGTTTGTCTCTGTCACTGCGATGGAAGCAGGCAGGATTTTGCTCCAATTCCAGTGGATTGTTTGGCACCAGCAGGCTCTGCAGGAGTGTGACTGCAGAGGAACTGAGAGGTCACCTGGCAAAGGAACCTGTGTTCCTGCCTGGAGCAAAGCCGAGCTGGGACGGCGTAATTGTTGTTATAATTATAGCATATTAATTGTACACTGGAATAAGATTGGTTGGTAACAGGTCTGAGCATACTGAGAATCCAAACCCAGCTGAGCCAGGGCAGGAAGGGAGGGAGTTTCAGACCCTTTTTGATCTGCTCTCAGCCCCCAGGGAGAACAGGCAGCACACACAGCCTGGTCCCTGTGGAGATTGGCTCTCTGGGGGCATCTCCTGTGCACAGAGGGCTTGTGGAGATCCCTGCAGGCCCTGACTTCATCCTGCCTTTGTGAGGAGCTGCCTGCTAAAATACAGCCTGTGTGACATGGAAATGAGCCCCCCGTGTGTCCCCACTGTGCGTGTGTGGATGTCATCAACTCCCCGGGCTCTGTGTGACAGTCAGGGCAGAGTGCTGTGACGCAGGGCTGCGTGCCAGGGGTGGCACAGGAGCACTCCCATCACCCCACCAGAGGGGATGGGTTGGGTACAGACCCCCCCTCCTCACCCCAACCTCTGGAACAGAGTCAGCCTGGGCTCAGGTTACTGTGCAGATCCACGGGGAGCTGGGGGTGGGAAATGCTGCCAAACCCAGGGTTTTGGTTGGGTGGGACAATGGCAAAAGGGAGCTTTCCCAGTCAGGCACAGGCTGCTCTGGGGGATGTCCTGTGGGAGGGCAGCAGTGTGCAGCTGGGGTTTGTGTCTTCACCCAGCCAGCCTTCTCAATTAGTTCCCTTTCTCCACACAGTTTGGAGTTCCTTGTCCCTGTCTGTGCCTCCTGCTGCTGTCCCAGCCCCACTCCAGCCTCACCTGCCCTGCTCTCTGCTCCTGCTTTAATCCCAAACAGCTGCCCCTGTCATTCCTGGGCTGGTTGATGGAATAGGCTGGTGCCAACTAGGGCAGGGTAGCCAAAATCCTTTCTCTTGTGGCCTGTCCTGAGCTCTGATATTCAGAGTGAAACCACAGCAGTAGTTCTCACATCCCCCTGCTTTCTTCTGGATGTTTCCTGCACCACCTCAGTATCCAGTACCAGCCACCAGAGTGTGAGACATGAGCCAAGTAATTTAGCTATTCTTCAATATTAAACATGAAAAATAATCTAATTTCAATATGCAGTGTGCAAACACACTGAGAAGGGGATGGAATTGGGGAGGTAAATCAAGGAGTCTCTTTCCCTGAGATCCATGCTGAAGGATGTGCCTCAATTTAAACTGAGGATTAAACGCTGCATTCCAATATCTTACATCTGTTAAGGAGATTAAGAACTGCAAGTCTATCTGTTAATATTTCACACCAGGGTAGGTATAAGCCAGTAAAGCACCACCTCATTAGCGTTGTCAGACTCCATTTTAATGAGATTTTTATTAACGACCAACATGACCTTTTGCTCCCTCTGAAGTCTCTGATATTGATTTGCCAAGGAAAGCAAAGCCTCTTCTTGTGCTCCTGAGCTGTTGGAGCTGGGCTGTGCCTGTCCTTTGGGTGCCACCCCGAGCTGGGCTGGCCAAGGCAGCTGGGATCCTCAGGGCCTGCTTCCTTCCCTGCTGTCTGCAGCGTGCAGCACCCACAGTCCTGGGTGCCAGGGCTTGCCAGTGTCCCTTCCCTGTGCCCTGCAGGGGTGTTATCCATGGACAATAACCCCTTCCCTGTGCCCTGTAGGCTCAGGGTGTGTTATCCATGGACAATAACCCCACCCCAGCGCCCTGCAGGCTCAAGGTGTATTTTCCATGGCTAATAACCCCATCCCCGTGCCCTGCAGACCCAGGGTGTGTTTTCCCTGGACACTAACTCTGCTCTGTAGACCCAGGGTGTGTTGTCCCTGGACAATAATCCTCTCCCTGTGTCCTTGTGCCCTGCAGACCCAGGGTGTGTTTTCCCTGGACAATAATCCTCTCCCTGTGTCCCTGTACCCTGCAGACCCAGGGTGTGTTTTCCATGGACACTAACTCTGTACCCTGCAGACCCAGGGTGTGTTTTCCATGGACAATAACCCCATCCCTGTGTCCCTGTGCCCTGCAGACCCAGGGTGTGTTTTCCATGGACACTAACTCTGTACCCTGCAGACCCAGGGTGTGTTTTCCATGGCCAATAACCCATGCCCTGCAGGCCCTGGCTGCATTTTCCATGGCCATTGACCCTGTCCCTGTGCCCTGCAGGTGCTGCTGAGCCAGGTGCACCGGCTGCGAGCTCTGGACCTGCTGGGGAGGTTCCTGGACCTGGGGCCCTGGGCTGTCAGTCTGGTGCGTGGTACACGTGGGCTCCAACGTTCCCATTTGTCTCAGCAGGGGTGGTGAATGCAGCTGGGGCTTTGGGGAGGAGGGAGGTGGGCAGGAAAGCCCTCAGAGGTGACAGATGAGGGAGTTGGTGTGCTGGTGTGTGGGAAATGGGGTCAGTGTCCCTCCAAGAACAGAGGTTTGTGTTCATCACGTTCACTCCCACCTTCGTTTCCAGTACAGCAAAGGGGAGTTCCTTGGGAATAGATAAGTGTGAAATAATGTAAGGGACAAACCAGGAGGAATTACCTGGGGCAGGTAAGAAGGCTTCTCATATAAAATAAATAGCCAAAAAAAAAAAAGCATTTATTATGTGTTCTTTCAGCTTACTGGCTGCATCGTTTTCTCCTCCTCCTTTATCTGTTCGGTGTCTGGATTTTACAAGCTCTTCTGAGCAGGCAGCAGCTGCATTCTGCAGTTTGGAAAGTGGCAGCACAGTGTGGGGCATAAATAAGAATTAAACAGAGGAGCAGTTTAAAGCACTCCTGTAAATGGAGCTGTTTGATGATAAAAGTGATGAAGATGAAGCACCAGCTGGTCGTGGAGCAGCTCAGTGATGGGATTTTTAGTGGTTTGCTTTGCCTCCTCCTGGAGAGACCTGTTCCTTTCCAGTGGGAAAGCTGGAATTCCTGAACTTTGTGACGTGTTTGGCTGGGAGAGCCAACGGCCCCAGCTGAGGGAAGTGAGGATATGGAGCATGAAACAGCCCAGGCTGTGAGGAGAGAAAGCTGGGTTAACTCAGAGTCTCCAGTGGTGATATTTAAGATTAAAATGAGCCATAGACAAACACACAGGGCTCCCCTCTTTACTGGAAATGTGGGAAATGATTTTCTACCAGATTTCTCAGCTGTATCTGTAAAGATGCTGCACCCTGGGCCCTGCTGGGGGGCTGAGCTGCCCAGGGGGGTTTGCTCCCAGGGTTTTACTGACAGGGATTTGTTCTCTCCCTCCCAGGCCCTCTCTGTTGGCATTTTCCCCTATGTGCTGAAGCTCCTCCAGAGCTCAGCCCGTGAGCTGAGACCTCTCCTTGTGTTCATCTGGGCCAAGATCCTGGCAGTGGACAGTGTGAGTATTCCTGCCCTTGCCTGGCTTGTGCTGCCTCAGCCAGAGCTCTGCTGGCTGGGGTTTCAGATAAATAATGAGGCTGGTAAGTAATTGCAGATAAATGTGTAGAGTCGTATCTGTGACTCAGTGGTTTGTGGGTGCAATTAGTTGAGCACTATAAAATTATTAGGAGAGGTGCACACATTAATTCAGGCACAATTGCAAGTCCATCTAGAATGTCTGAACTGCTGTGGATGTTGGATCTTTCTTCTTTTGGGTTATTTTTGTATCTCTCCTCCATTTCAGTGCAGACCATAGCACTGAATTTGTGAAGCTTCTCCTGCTGTTGATCCAGCATTGTCAGGTTTAGTTTTATAACAATATTTTCATTAACATCCTAAGAGGATTTGGGAAAGCAAAGGAAATGAAGACTCTTCATCTTGGAGCTCTTCTGGAGGAGCTCATTTGTGGTGCACCCGAGGCTGGTGCCTCAGCCCCAGGTGTGTGCCAGAGGCTCAGGTGTGATTCCCAGGTGGTGTTGTGCCCTCCCCCCTCATCCCTCACACATTTCCTCCCATGCTCTGGCATTGCCTCACTTGTTTGCATCTGAGCTTTACAGCAGAACACACACACACACAAAAAAAAACCCTCTTAAATGGTGGGTTTGGGATTCTTTGTGCTGTTTCACTCACTCATTCCACCAGCACGTGGTGGGAGTGGGAAGGGAGGAGGGGGCAGCTTCCCCAGGGAAGTGCTGTGGACACTGCTGAGGGAGGGGACAAGCAAACAGAATATTTTCTGTTAGTTCTGAGCTTGCACAGCAAGCTGCAGCCCGGTTTGCTCCTGCTGTGTTAGTTTTATTCCCAGAGGAGGAGGTGTCAGTGCTGCTGGGTTCCCAGGAGCAGTTCAGGTTCAGGTCTGGCTTTGTGGCCATCACCCCCCTCTGTGAGCCCCAGGACTGGGCAGCAGAGGCAGCACAGGAGGGTGGCCTGGCAGCCTCCCCTCTGCTGCTGCCTGCAGGAGAGCCAGGGCTGCATCTGGGTGAGGAGCACAAAGTGCTGCCCCTGGGAGGGCAGAGGGATGGAGCTGGGGAAGCCTCTTGTACCTGCAGCCTGGCAGCAGTCCAGACCCTCTGCTCCTGGCTCTGCCAAAACCAGCAGCTTCACTCTCTTCAGCACTAAAATATTCCCTTGCATCTCTGCCTTGCCATCCCCTCCCCTTTCAGCAATTAGTTGCCTCCTTCACCTTCTCCTCCTGATGAAAAATGCATGATCCCGTCTCCAGCAGAGCCGTGCCACGGGGAGCTGCTGCCAAGTCAGGGTTTCCTCCCTTCCATTTTCACTTTCTCTGTGTTGTGGATCCTCCTGGGGTGACCCCAGAACGTCAGCCTGGAGCCTGAGCTGGTGTCTCAGCAAAGCCCTGAGCTCCCCACTGAGCCCAGCCCAGGAACCTGCCCTGTGCTGCCAGGGGCTGCTCTGCACTCTGGGCTGGCTGTAGTAGGAGAGATAAACGTTCTGGGAGGTTTAATGTGGCACAGAGATGGCTCCTTTGACTCTTCCCCACTGCAGGAACTCACATGTCTTGCTGTTTGTGGCACTGTGGGAGTGGCAGAGGCTTCCTTGCTCAAATGAGAACAAGGTTGGAGAAAAAATGGATCAGAAATGAAAGGTTCCTCACTGGAGGAGAAGATGTGTGTGTTGTGGATCTCACTGTGGTTCTCTTGGTCTCTTTTTCAGTCGTGCCAGGCTGACCTGGTGAAGGACAATGGACACAAGTATTTCCTCTCAGTCCTGGCAGATCCTTACATGCCAGTAAGGACAAATCACATTTCTTCAGACTCTTTAGCATTTGCTTGCCTTGTTTCAGCTGATGTGCTGCTGTTGTGGTGCCTCCCCTCCAGTGGCACCCAGAGCTGCAGTGAGCAGAGTCTGTGCTGAGCTGTGTGACACAGGCAGCCAAGGCTTTCCAAACTCACTTGGAGTTCTGAAAGCACAGTCTGTGGGAGGCTGGGAGCTGGAGCTCCAGGATGGCTGCAGGAGCAGGGAATTGCCCCAGAGCTTTGGCAGCAGCTGGGTTCCCCCGAGGGGGGTTTGGGGGTCTCCCCAGAGCAGGGCCAGGCTGGCTGGGAGGGTGCTGGGGAAGTGTCTGGGGTGTAACAGGGCTGATGCCAAGACAGAGGAAAGAGAGCTGGAATTTGCTCATTCTTTTAACGTAGCAGAGCCGTTTTTGGGGTGGTGCCATGTGTCAGGGTGGGCTGGAGCTGCTCCCCAGGTAACCCTCAGCCTGTGTTGTTTTCAGGCTGAGCACAGGACAATGACAGCATTCATCCTGGCTGTGATTGTCAACAATTACAACACCGGGCAGGTGAGTCCCAGCAGCCTTTTCCCTTCATCCTCTCCCACCTCTCTCTGCCCCATGCCTTTGCTTTGATAAAAGTCCTGGCTTGCATTAAAGCCCAAACCTGGAACTTGGAAACAGAACCAGGACATTGGATTTTTGTTATTTCGTTGTGGATTAAGAGAAGAATTGGCCTGGAGATGTGACAGACATTCTGTGCCCAGCACCTGGCAGTGGGGGACAGGGACAAGAGTCCCTCCACAGCCCCTGGCACAGAAAGTTCCTGGTCCTGTCCAGTGGGAACCTGATGGCTGGGAATGGCCTGTGGATTGAGCCATAAACCCTGGGGCTCTGACAGGTGCACGGAGTGTTTCCAAAGAGGAAAAATTAAACTTTATGCATTGCAGAAAGCATTTTAATGCTCAACTATTTCATCAACTCTAGCTGCCTTTCCCTCCGTGCTGCTGGTATTCTGTAACAAAATCAGTCTGGAGCCACCGAATGATTATTTTCTCTTGGCTTCCTGACTCCTTCAGAAACAGTCTCCTTGTGTGGGGATGAGGTGGGAAGCTGTCATCCCAAACAAAAGGCTTTTGGTTTGTGTTGTAGGAAGCCTGCCTGCAAGGGAACTTGATAGCGATCTGCCTGGAGCAGCTGAACGATCCCCACCCGCTCCTCAGGCAGTGGGTGGCCATTTGTCTGGGGAGGATCTGGCAGAACTTCGACTCAGCCAGGTGGTGTGGAGTGAGAGACAGCGCCCATGAGAAGCTCTACAGCCTCCTCTCAGATCCAATCCCAGAGGTAAAACTCCAGCTTTTTTGGTAAACACTCCAATTGGCAGAAGGACAGGAGTTCCTGCAAAGCAGGGCCTTCTAGAGCTTTGTGTTTGTGTCTGCTTCAGAGAAAGATCTTGCTGCTGTTTCTTCAAGGTGATGCAACTCAAACAAGCCCTACAAGAGGAGCTTCCAAAGAAATGCAGGGGGAGTTCATAGAGCCCCAAACCCCTGGGACCTGGGCACTGCACTTAGGAAATGCCATGGGTTTTGCTTCCTTGCATAGCAGAAGCTGTTAAAAATGTGGTCCCAAAACTCACTGTGTTTTGCAAAAAAACCCTCTAGTCTTTTTGTCAAAGTACAAAAACTCTTCTCCCCCTGCTCATTGTGCAAATGCATCTTTAATTGGCTGTGTTTTACCTTTGTGACACTCCCAGGAGAGGAGGGATTGTGCAGGGCCTGGCAGTGACTGACAGAGCCCATCACACCCAGCACACACACTGGGAGAAGGGAGCTGAGGTAAACAGCTCTGATAACGTGCAGAGATTAGAGATGAGATTCCCCTCCACATCCAGCCTCTGTCCTGCATCCTCCTCCTCCTCCTCTTGTCCCTGGCCCCATCCTCCCCACTTTTTGAGGAGTGTTGCTGCAGAGGTAGGGTGGCTCTCCCAACTTTTCCCTGATTTTTCTCTTTTTTTCCATCATCCACCTTCCCATAAGCCCGTACCTGAGGACTGTAGTCAGCACTCCTGCAGAAGATCCACATCCCAGCAGGAGCTGTGTGTGCTTTATTCCTGTTAATTAACATTCAAGGCAACACCAACTGGAAGAGTCACCCATGGGAAGGTCACGGAGTATTCTGGGAAATTAAACACATCCTGCATCTGTGGGTGCTCAGAGCTCACTTTGCTGAGGCTGCTGGGGTTGGTGCTCCCCAGGGGTTCCCTGCTCACCTGACACAGCCGTTCAGGTTCCAGGGCTCCCACCTGAGGGGATGAACAGGAACCCCAGTGGCAGCAGAGGGGACACCCAGGGCTCTTTGTGTCCCCAGGTCCGCTGTGCCGCCGTCTTCGCTCTGGGCACCTTCGTGGGCAACTCGGCGGAGCGCACGGACCACTCGACCACCATCGACCACAACGTGGCCATGATGCTGGCCCAGCTCATCAACGATGGCAGCCCCATGGTCCGCAAGGTATGGCCAGGGCTGAGGGGCTGGGCTGTGCCCAGGCTCTGTCTGTGGTGCCCTGAGTGCCCAGGCTCTGTCTGTGCTGCCCAGGCTCTGTCTGTGCTGCCCTGAGCTGCCCAGGCTCTGTCTGTGCTGCCCTGGGTGCCCAGGCTCTGTCTGTGCTCCCACTGCTGCCCTGAGCTGCCCAGTTTGTGCAGACAATGAGAGCTCTGCTCAGTGGAAAGGTCTCCCTGCCTTCAGAACCCCGGGGGTGGATCACAGGCTGCTCCAGAGCAGCTCTCCAGGTTTGGGAGGGTTACAGTTTCTGAGGCACCCTCGTACATCAATAGTACATGAAATGGTTTTTGACATTCTGGATCGTTTTTGAGGGCTGTTCTGAAGTGTCCTAATGTTTGTGTTTACTTTACTGGAACATCAACACCCTGGCAGTTGTCACCGGCATTGCAAAGATTCATTTGTGTTGTCTCATTCCAGCATTTAATCAGTTTAATTCAAGAGAGAGCTGCGTGTCACACTGAATGCTCTGTGAGATTCATAAATCTCTCCCTGGGAGATCAGTCCCTGGGCAGAGACAGCAGCCAAAGGCAGCTCTGTCTCCTGTCTGCTGTTCCCAGGGGCCAAGCAGGAGGAGCTGAGCTCCGTGCAGGACTGGGCAGTGCCAGGAGGGTCCAGCTGTGCCATGAGGGGCTGAGAACCCCCAGCCCTGGCACAGCCCCCAGCTCTGAGGGAGCCACACACATCCTATGGGCTGGGCCAGGTCAGGGCTGCCTGTGACACTGCATCAGTCTGACAGACTTGGGCAGTATCAGCCCCAGAGCCCCAGCAGGGTTTAGGTTGGAAGGGACCTTAAAGCTCATCCTGTTCCAACCCCTGCTGTCCATGCTCCTCCCACCAGAGCAGCTGACTCAAAATCCTGTCCAGGTAGAAAAGGGAAGAATTAAGTGTGAGACAGAGTCCTCTGGCTTTCTGCAGTTCACCCCTTGAATTAAGGGAGAATTCCCCCCCTGGATGGCCACCCAGTAATACCAGCAATACTGCTCAGTGTTTGCTTTCACTCCCTTGTTTCTCCCCTGTGTAACCATGAGATGTTTCTTGTTCTCTTTCCCCAGGAGCTGGTGGTGGCCCTGAGTCACCTGGTAGTTCAGTACGAGAGCAATTTCTGCACCGTGGCCTTGCAGTTCATAGAAGAGGAGAAGAATTATCCTCTCCCTTCTCCAGCTGCTCCAGGTGGGGGCTTGGCTTTGGGTGTTCAGGGGATGGAGAGCCTGAAAGTGCTTGGGAATCATTTAAGGAGTTTTTCCAGCACACACCAGCACAATCTTGCTGGTGGGGATCTCTTAAAGAGCCCTGTTGTGACATGGTGAATGACAAGAAGGGAAAATCTGGTGTCTGTTCAGCCCTGTGAGAAGTTACACTGGAGAAATCCATCCTCCACTGAGCCTCCACCTGAGCCTTGGCTGCAGCTCACCAGGAACCTCCTGCCCCATTCAGAGAGCTCCCCTTCAGCTCAAGGCTGAAGGATATTGGTCAAGGCAGCACACAGGCTTATTTTCTCCTTTCCTTCTGGAATCACCTGAACGTTCAGTGTCACATTGACTTGGAGAGAGCACCAGCACACCCTGAACCAGCTGCTGTGAGGGCCAGACAAGGAAGGGAAGAACTCTGTGCTCTGAGCCTGTGGCCCCATCCCTTTTGTTGTGTCTGTGGCTTTATGTGAGGAATGAAATGTCCTGGTGAAGTTGTCTCTAACCTCACCTTTTCTTTAGATGTAAACTGCAGTGGAACTCTTGAAGGATAGCAGGAGAATCTTGGAGACAAGACTGTGTGCTGTCTTTCCCAGAGTGGTTTAGTCTCCCTGTCCTCTGAATAACTGAATCATATTGGAAAATGAGCTCCTCCCCACTTGCTGCAGGAAATAAACACTGCATGCAGTTTATACAGTGCTTTCCCTGATCCAGAAGAATCCTGAAGCAGGACACTCTGGAAGCATTGGCCCCCCACCACAGTGAGCCACTCCAGAGGGAAACAGAGCAGCTCTTCTGAGGCCGTGGGACTGTGTGTGCTCAGGGTGAAATATGACTTTGAAATCAGGCCTGAAAGTTGGTCAGGAAAGCAGAATTTTCATAGCTCCTGGTGATGAGAAAATCCAGGGGGGGTTGATGAGCAGCAGCAGAGAGGAGCTGGCCAACACTGCCTCAGACTGTCCTGGCCCAGGGTCACCTGCAGAGTCCAGAGTCACCAGGAGCCCTGGGAGGCACTGGCAAGGCTGGGCTCACCTGGCCTTGCTGGCTGTCCCAAACCCCAGCCTGGAGAGCAGGGCCACGGGATCCGTGCTGGATCCGCACCTCATCCCCTTTCAGCCTGGCAGAGAATTACAAATTCTGTTCACCTCGGGGGCTGTTTCATTGCTCCTTTGCTGGGGAACAGCCGAGGTGCTGTGCCTGGCTGTGGGCCCTGCCATAACTGCTGCCTCTTTCCTTGCAGAGGGTGGGAGCCTGACCCCGGTGAGGGACGGGCCCTGCACGCCACGGCTGCGCTCCGTCAGCTCCTACGGCAACATCCGCGCCGTCACCACGGCCAGGAACCTCAACAAATCCCTGCAGAACCTCAGCCTCAACGAGGAGTGTAAGACACATTTCAGAATCCTTCCACTTCCCATGCCCCCTCGTGCCAGCCAGGAAACACCACGGGCAGGATGGCACAGGCTGGAGGTGGCACTGCAGCTCAAACTGTCCTGCTCCGAGGGCTTGGATGAGGAGCCCCCCTCAGAATTAGTTGCAATTTCCTGGTCATTAGCATTGATTTTTCTGAGTGTTTGGGGACTGAAAATGTGCCTTGGAGCTTCCAAGCATAAGTGGATTTTTAACTCAATCTTTTGCTTGTCCTGTGTTTAATCACTCAGTGTTAAAAAGGGGAACGGTGGCTTTGCCTCCTGGGTGAGGGGTTTCCTTCCCCGAGTTTGGCAGGATTTAGAAAAGGGCTGCTGTGTCTGGGTGAAGATTGTCCTCATGGCAGCATCTGCTGTTCTGTCCTGGCAGCTGGCAGCTCTGTGGCGTTCTCCCCTGGGAACCTGAGCACGAGCAGCAGTGCCAGCAGCACACTGGGCAGCCCTGAGAACGAGGAGTACATCCTGTCCTTTGAGACCATCGACAAGATGAGAAGAGTCAGCTCCTACTCCTCCCTCAACTCCCTCATAGGTGAGCACAGCCCCTCCCTGCCCTCTCCTGGGCTCCCCTCTTGCCTGCATGGAATGTTGGGATCCTGGCTCCAGGAAAACCTCTCCCCTGTTGTGTGTGGCTGGGTCACTCCAGTGGAGGGATGGGAGTGGGAGCTGTTGGCTCCATTTCTCAGCTTCACTGCAATCCTCTTAGGAATTCAGGCACAAAATTGTGGGAGCCACAACAGCTTTGCTTTGAACTACCTGTAGCTTTCCAAACAATCTGAGCCATTCTGGCACCACATCACAGGCACCGTGCAGAAGGACCTGGCTTTGGGAATGGCCTCCTTCCAGGGAAATGCTGGGGGAAGTCTCTGTATTTCCTCTGTCATCAGTAAAAGGGCCCATATTTTCACAAGTCAGTGCAATAACCTGGGTGATGGAACTGCCTTGACCAAAGAAACATTTTCTCTGCTCCATTTTCTAGGAGAATTAATGGTGATTTGGCTCTCCCGAGCTGAAAGATTCAGGGATTGTAATTACTGAGCCCCTGTGGCAGTTTAAAATCATGAGTTCATTAGGAACTTGATCAGTTAATTTGCTTTTGATTATCAGTAATGACATTGGATCTTCTGAAGCATGGCAGGGATGTTAGGAAATTTCTCTCCATTTTGAGCTAGGACTCGGAGTTTTCCCATTCCCACTGGTGACTGCTTGATGGCTGGTGTGTGTCTCACAAGAACTGTGCAGCACAGCTGGAAAAGGCTCTGGAGAGGGGCTGGAGGTGGTGAGGGGAACCTTGGAAAGAGAGAGCAGCTCTCCAAGGCCTCCCTCATCCCTGTTCCATCAAAGAGCTCAGACCCAGCTGGAAATGCAGAGCTTAGAGAAGTGTTTAAAATTCATGACTCGCACAGAATCCCATTACCTCCCCATTTCCCTGCTGCAAGCCAGGCTTTTCTGATTCCTTCTGAAGCATCACCATCCTCCAGCCCTGTCTCCTGCTCCCTGAGGAGAGATGCCACCAGCCCCAGCCACCCCCAGAGCTCTGCAGCCCAGGCTAACTCTGTTCCTGAATGTCCTGACGTGCCTTAAGCTGCTGCTGCAGGCGAGCTGGGGGAGCCCAGTGGGGCAGAGACCTGGGACAGAAGCAATATGTGCTCTGCTCTGGGTCTTGTGAAAGAGGAAATGGGGCTCTGGCTCTGCAGTGACACCTCTGCCAAGCATCTCAGATGGCCAGAGCAATGAAGAAGGTGTTTGGGGAGTGTGAGGAGCCCCCGTGTGAAGCAGAAATCTGGTCTGTAAGAGGGAAAGGAGAAATTTTCAGCCAGAGTTTGTGTTCTGTGCTCTGCATTCCTTGAGCTGACTCGTTGATTGCAGAATTCCTGAATGGTTTAAGTTGGGGGGGACCCTAAAGCCCATCCAGTGCCACCCCCTGCCATGGGCAGGGACACTTCCCACTGTCCCAGGCTGCTCCAAGCCCTGTCCAAGCTGGCCTTGGACACTGCCAGGGATCCAGGGGCAGCCACAACCTGCTGATGCTCAGGTCTTTGTTCCTCTCTGGCAGTTTTAGGAACTTGGTGTGTGAGGGATTGTTCTGGATCCATCTCTCCACTGGCACTGAGGCATCATACGATGTACTTCTTCCCAAAAACTTGAGGAGAACCTCTCCATTCCTCCTTGTCCCTTTTTACAAACAGTTCCTTAGCTAGCTATGGGCTAAATGTCCCCATTATGGCTCCCCAAATGCAACAGCACACGCTCTCAGCCGAGCTCTGTGTTCTCTGGCAGCTGCTCCTTGGCCAGACAGGCCAGTACCAGGAGAGACATTTATTTCTGGCCCAGTTTTCCAGCTGGCAAGAGGCAGTTCGTGGTTAGTCAACAAAGACATCATTTTGGAAAGGAAGCTGAGCCTTGCTGCTTTTCCATACAGCTACTCATTAATCTTGGTGTCCTGGAAATGTTGGGGTTTAAGATAGGAAAAGGGATGGAATTAAGATGGGGGGTTGCATACCTCGAGGCTGCTTATTCACATCCAAACTGCACGATGAAAGCCTTTGTCCTACAGAGAGCTTCACTGGAGAGATTATCTTAAGGGGTGATCAAAGAAGGAGGAAAATAAATCTTGGAGCGATGAAATGCTGGGGAATTGTTGTCTTTTCCAGCAGGAAAGGCTGGGGGTGGAGAACTGTTTGCCATTTCTCAGGATCTGCCTCAGAGTTCCAGCGAGGGCGGAGGTTGCTGCAGTGAGGATGAGGAGAGCAGAGGTGGAGGTGGACACTGAGGTGCAGGAAACAGAGAGTGTTGGGCCAGGGGAGCCTCCTACTCTGTGTGTTAATGCACTGAGATAGTCAGGAGGAGCTGGACAGCCAGCAGTGTTTGTAACTGGCAACAGGCACAGCAGCAAAATCCAGGGATCTGGGTGGGGTTTGGAAATGGGAACTCGCTGCAGGGGCTGCTCAGAGGGGGCTGTCTCCCTGCTGGTGACACCACTCTGCCCAGGGGTACCTGCTCTGAGCACCTTCCTTCTAACGACCTGCTCCTGGCTCCTGGGGGAGCTCAGGAAACTCCAGCTGTGGGGTCAGAGTGAGCCCCTGCAGGGCTCAGGTGTGCAGGGCTCAGGTGTGCAGGGCCAAGGCTGTACCTGCAATGCTCAGGTGTGCAGGGCCCCCAGGGCTGTGCCTGCAGGGACCCCGAGCAGAGCTCAGGGAGCTGGGGGGATTTGAGTGTCCCCTCCACCCAGGGTCCCTCTGTGGTGTCCCTCCTGCCAAGAGGAGGGCTCTGTGGGATGCTCACTGGTGGAGCAGCTCCCTGAGTCCTCAGGGCTGAAATATTTCAGCTGCATTTCCCTGCACCTGAAGCCTCCATTCCCTGGCCCTGTGTGACTGCCTGAAGGTTTCACTCCCTGGCCCTCCATGCCTGCCCCAGGCTCCTGTCCCCCCCTGGCTCCTGTCCCCCCCAGGTGAGCAGGGAGCAGCCACTGGGCTGGTTTTGCTGTGGTGCTGGGGGGAAGTGGAGCTGCCCCATCTGCAGGGCTTGAAATCAGTGCAGTGATTTTTACAGGGGATTGGAAAGGAACCCTGTCCCAGCCTGGCAGATCAAAGGGAATAAATAAAGCCAGCAGCAGTCGGGTTTGCATCCACTGTGGCTCTCCCTGGAGCTGCTGGAGCCCAGCCCATCCTCATGGCTCTCAGGTGAACTGAACCCCACGTGTGCAGGGGAAATCAAACTCGGGGGAAAGGCAGGCAATTTATTTTTGACATTCTTAGCAGAGAGGGATCATTTTGTGAACGTGAGTCCCCACTGCAAGGTGCACTGAACTGGCTGGGAGTCGGTGTGACTAATTACAGAGCTGTCTGCTTCCATTAATGCCTGGCTCCTGGATTGCATCTCGGGGACACTTTGGAGTCCTAAACGTGCAATCGTGCTGCTGTCCCTCCTGCCACCTCTGCTGCTCCCTGAGCCCAGGGACTGGAGCTCAGGTCTGACAGGGAGCTGTGGCACATGTGTCACTCCTGCACTGCCAGCGGGGCTGTGGCAGGAGCAGAGAGCAGCTCTGAGAGCACCAGCTCTGAGCCCCAGGTGCCTTTGTAGAAACTCCCCGTGTTCTCCTCAAAGGCTGGGAAGGGGGAATCGCACTGGCACAGTTCTGCTGAAAATTCGGTTTTTCCCTGACACTCAGATGTATAAAAAATGTCGTCGGGTTTCTTTCTCGGTGATGGAGGTGGTTAGCAGAGCCCCTGGGAAATCAGCTGGGTGCCCCCCTCACTCCTGCTCCTCTCCCTTTCCTTTTACTCTCTTTCAAGGGCTTTAAAGAATTGAAGGCATGCAGATTTCCCACTGGCCCTTATGTAAGAGGCTGGAGTGTGGGAGGCAGAGCTCTGGGCACAGCTCTGGGCACACCTCAGACATTACCTGGCTGCTGCTTCACGAGCTGAGCCTTTTTTCCTCCCACACCTTGTAGCACTTTGCCTCTCTCCCTCCTTGTTCTTTATCCTTCCCCCCTCCAGTTTTTCTTTCCTTGGTAGAAGAAGCTTCCAGGATTTAACATGGTTATGTATTTACAGCCTTTGCAATTTTACAGTATTATATAAATATTATACAGTATTACATAAATATATGTTTACAGCCTTTACAATTTACAGCCTTAGAACAATTTACATTGTTAGAGGTTTTACAGCCTTGCCAGTGCCTAAAGGGGCTCCAAGAGAACTGGAGAAGGGATTTACACAAGGGCCTGGAGTGTCAGACAAGGGGAATGGCTTCCCAGTGTCAGAGAGCAGGGTTAGATGGGATATTGGGAAGGAATTGTTCCCTGGAAGGGTGGGCAGGCCTGGCACAGGGTGCCCAGAGCAGCTGTGGCTGCCTCTGCATCCCTTGAAGTGTCCAAGGCCAGGTTGGAATAACCTGGGACAGTGGGAGGTGTCCCTGCCCATGGCAGGGAGTGGAATGGGGTGGGTTTTAAGGTCCCCCACAAGCCCCTTGTGGGATTCTCTGGTTTGTCAGGCCTGGCCTGCCTTGGGATCAGCTGCAGGATCTGCCTGGGTCACCCCCAGCACACGAACAGCACAGTCCAGCTGTTCCCTTCATAAACACCTGTGAGATTTCCAGGTGCAAATTTGAGCAGACATCACTCAGAGCATCCTTTGGATGCCAGGTGAGAGAGAGAGAGACCCTTTGCAGGTGGGGTGAGGAGTTGGGCTGTGGGGGTTACCGTGGCCCTTTGGATTTGGCACAATCTGGGGCTCTTGGGGCAGGGGAAGGTTCCCCTTTCAGAGCAGCAGCACAAGGGCAGCCTGTGGGCTCCTGGGGGCTGTTGCTGCCCTCAGCCAGTGCTCACAACTTCTCTGTCCCAGCCTGCTCTGCTGCTTTAGGGATCAGCTTTAGCTCTGCCAGGTCAGGAGCTGCTTGGTGGCCAAGGGGCCCTTTCCTCCCGACTTTATATTTAGATGCCTCCCAAAACACGGGAGGAAAAGCAGTAACAGCTTGATCTGTCATTTAGCACTGATTGTGACTCATCTGAAATCACTGTTTTAGCTTTTTTTTTTTTGTTGTTGTTAGTGCAAGCACTTCAGCATTGTCCAAATGGCTCCACTCCCAGCCGGGGCGTTGCACGATCAGACACCGGCAGGGCTCGGAGGCAGAATAACAAATTCTCACCCAAAAGCAGCAAAATAAAATGTTCACAGAATTTTGTCAGTTGTTGCAAACGCTTATTAATTTGATTTGTACTTTGAATCTGTCACTCCCTTCTGCCCAAATACCGAACAGCTGATCTGCTCATTAAATAACAAATTGGAGGAATTGATACAAATGTCAATAGGAAAGACTGAGTTGGATTCACTGCTTCCCCAGGGCTCAACTCCTAAAGCTTTGCTTTAAACATTTAGTAAACTTGTAGAGTGTGCAAACCCCTGAACAATTCAGTCAAAATAACCACAACAGCATAAGGCAGTGACTGTGGGTTTATACCATGAAGTATTTCAACTCAGGAAACCCAGACATAATCCACTTGGCCTTTCCAGGTGATTTGCTTCAGGAGCCTGGAAAAGCAGGAGTTTGACTGGAGATGATTTAGGGAGCCTTTAATTTATTTGGCTTCCTCCCACTTTGATTTCACAAGCCCTTGCAGAGTTCACAGACAGGCAAAAGGGAGACAGAATGCCCACGTGGGATGTTTTTGAGCTCCTCTCTTGATGTTCCCTGAGATGTCATTGGGTTGTTTGGAGTTCTAATGAATTTTCTCACATCAGATCAAAAGAATCGGAGTTGATGGATTGTCATGTGCTGCAGGGCTTTGGGGTTTGTTGTGTTTTTTTGTTATTCTAGGTGTGAGTTTCAACAGTGTTTATACCCAAATTTGGAGAGTGCTCCTTCACCTGGCTGCAGACCCCTACCCCGACGTGTCCGACCTGGCCATGAAGGTTCTCAACAGCATTGCCTACAAGGTATGTGCCTGTCCCTGCTCACCTGTGCCTGCCAGGTGTTTGGATGTGGATTTTTTCATGCTTAGGCAAGGCTTAGGCAGACTGACCTGGATGGGTCTGTTGGAGGGCTCTGCCTTTTGCAGAAGGAGCTTTTAATGCTTCACGATGGTTATCTCTGCTCTGACCTCTTGATCAGGTAAAATGAATAAATGGGGGAGGGCCTGGGGTTGTTTGAGGGTATAAATTAGGTGCAGACCTCGGACAGTAGGTCTGGTTTAAAAGTCTACTTGTCTAGATCAGTCCCTGGGATAAACCTTAAGTATCCTTCATTAAATTATCCGTTTGCAAACTGATTTAGATAATGCAAGTGGGACTGGCCTGCAGACTGAAGCCACAACGGCTCTCCAACCCAGGTGAACTAGTACATGTGAGTCAGCATGCAGACCCCTGCCACTCCTCACCCCAGCCCAGGCTGGGTGCCTAAACCTCCATCCTCATCCCATCTCATCCTGGGGGTGACAAGATGTCCCTGGAGGTGCCACCCTGGGGCAGCACCTTCCCCCTGCCCGGGCCAGGCCACCCCAGGCCATCTTCTCACGCCATGTGTCCCCTGGCTGGGCACAGAAAGCTCTGTGTGAACCTTTCTGGCCACTCCAGCATCCAGACCATGAGCCATTGCAATGGGAACTCTCTTACTGGGCCTTTCCAGGGAAAAAAACCCGGATCCTCAGCCTGAGGCTGAGTAAGAGATGCCAGCATTGTGCACTGCCATCTTAATGCCTCAGAGATCTCTGCTTGGAAATCACATTTTCTCTTGAGACAGTAGTTACTGACTTGAACTCTGATTTGTTTGAAGCGCACGTGCCAGTGAGTGGTAAGGGCTGGGTTTGGGACAGAGAATTCTCCTGGCAGTGGGGGCAGCAAGCTCAGCCCTTCCCTGGTGAGACAGGGGTACAACAAACGACAGGCTGGAGGTGCCAAATGAGGGGAAGAAGGAAAGGAAAAGGTGGAAGATTTCCCTCTCTCTGCTCTAGATGCATGAAACTACTTCAGTTCTGTGTTTGGAAGGCTCTCTGCAAAATGAAACGTTGCTCCTACTATTAAAAGGGCCATGAGGAGGAAGCAGATGTGCTTTTCCTGACTGAAATGTGTTTTCAGGAGTTGCTCCCTGGCCGCTGGGGAGGTGGGTTGGTATCGATACTGATGTCAATGCTGCTGTGCCAGCAGGAGCTGTGGTCATTCCCTTGTCATGTCCCTAGGGAATGCTGGGACTGATGGGGGGAACTCTGTGTTAACTCTCCCACGTTTGGGCCTGGCTGTGCTGGTGCTGACCCGAGTCCCAGAGCTCAAGTGATGGGTCTGATGCATCTCACACTGCCCGGCTGGGCCAGCTGCTCTGCCCCTGCTTCCTAAGGCAACGGCTCTTCCAACAGGCTTGGAAAACAGGAAGCATTCCCATTTGCAAGGATTTTTATCTGGGGATGCTTCAGTGAACAAAACTGATTTGTTCTTTGCCTTAAGATCCATAAGGAGAGTGTTGAGTCCTGGGTTCGTGCTGCTGCGCATGTCGGGGGCTTTGCTTTGGCCAGCACCACCTGCCTTGGGTGGCTTCTAACGAGGCTTTCTAATGAAAACAAACCCCCCAAAAGCACAAACCCCCCCCAAAGCACAAACCCCCCAAGCTGGGAACTGCCCACCACAGTGGGCTCTAAGGCTCAGACCCTGTGCTGGCCCCTCCTGGCCCTGTTCTGGCCGTGCTGCAGGACCACGGCCGAGCTCGAGGCTCTGCTGGGAGCCCAGGCAGGAGCTGCCCGGTGTCTAATGGAAAATCAGTGACAATTAAATCTTGGCTGACTGTGTCCTGAGACCTTTCCTTCGTGCTCATGGAGCTTGTTGGATGTAGAATGGAGTGCTGGACATGGGGGCTGCTCCTCCCCGGTGTGTACAAGCACTGCCCGCTTGGGGGTTGGATTCTACCAGTGAATGCAAACAAAAATTGTTTTTCCTGCTCAAACAAAAATGCTGCCTCAGGTGATGTAAAACACTTTGTCCCAGGGGTTTAATGTTTTGGTTTAATTACTGTAAAATTCAGGCAAGGAGAGGCTTCATTTTGGGGCTGAGGTTTCTTTCCATGGGCACAGCTGAGCAGAACTGGGGGACCTGCCTGGGGCTGGGGGCTCCAGTGGGAACAGCTGGGAAACTATCCACGGGTTTCCACATCTGGAGAGTGCTGGGGGACTAAATATTGCAGAACCATACAATGGTTGGGTGGGAAGGGACCTTGAGGTTCATCCCATTCCACCCCCTGCCATGGCAGGGACACCTTCCACTATCCCAGGCTGCTCCAAGTCCCAGTGTCCAGTTCCCCAGGGGCAGCCATGGAATAACCTGTGCCAGGGCCTCCCCACCCTCACAGGGGAGAATTTTTCTCAATGTCCCACCCAACCCAGCCCCTCTGGAGACATTCCAAAGCCCCTGGACACGTTCCTGTGTCACTTGCTCCAGGTGGCCCTGCCTCAGCAGTGGGGTTGACCTGGATGATCTCCAGAGGTCCCTTCCAACCCCAGTGTTCTGGGATTCTGTGATTGCTGTTATCAAACGAGACCAGAGTGTCCTGCTCAGGTTTTTTGGCTGGAGCCAGGGCTGGGGATCTGTTCCTCCAGAAGGGCTCCTGGCTGCGGGGCTGTGCTGGGTGGCAGCAGCCGGTGTGTGGGCAGCCCAGGCGTGCAGCCTTCCTGCAGGGAATCTGCTGCTGTTCTCTTCTGTTCCCTGGGCTCATTAGGCACTGCCGGGCCTCACCCAGGCTCTGGCTGCCTTGGGATTTATGTGTATGATGCAGATGGGAATGGTGCACTTCTCCTTCCCGACCTGAACCTTGGAAAACGCCCAGCCCTGCTTTTTGTGGGCACCAAAACAAACAACGAGGACCCAGGGTTCAGTGTTGGCCTCTAGAGGCTTTCTGAAATCAAAAAATCTTAAGAGGAAAGTTTGCTTCAGCCCAGGCTGCTTTGTCCAGGTGTTTTTAACAGAAGGCTTGAGGCAGAATCACAGAATCATTTGGGCTGGAAAAGCCCTCTGAGCCCATCCAGTCCAACCCTTCCCCCAGCACTGCCAGGGCCACCACTGACCCATGTCCCCAAGTGGACTTGGGTCAATTTAACCCCCACAGGGCTGTTAAATCCCTCCAGGGGTGGGCAGCTGTGCCAGGGCTGCACGGCCCCTTCAGGGAAGGAATTTTCCCTGATACCCAACCTAAACCTCCCGTAGTGCAACTCGAGGCCATTTCCTCGTGTCCTGCTGTCCCCTGGGAGCAGAGCTGTCCCCTCCTTGTCAGGGGTTGTGCAGAGCCAGCAGGTCCCCCCTGAGCCTCCTTTGCTCCAGGCTCTGAACCTGCTTTGTGATTTATGGTCGTGGTGGGAGCTGCAGGACTCAGCATGAGGTGTGAGGGGAAGGCTGGTGACTGTGGGGAGCACTGAGCAGCTGAGGGGTCCCCAGCCTGTCCCCTGGGCTGTGTTTGTGCTGCTGGGACAGGTCCTGGCTGCAGCAGGCTCTGGCTGTTGCTGGGAGCCGTTTCCCTGCAGGCAGCGAGGTGCTCTGGGGTAAGTGCTCCTGCTGAAGGGAGCAGTGAAACCTCCTGGGGCTGGGAGCAGCCCAGGGGCTTGGTTTGCCCCAGAGCCCACAGAGAGCTCCCTCCCTGCCCCAGGCTGGCCGTGCCAGGGCTGGGCCCTGCTGCTCATCAGGCTCCCCGTGTTCTCCCCAGGCCACGGTCAACGCTCGCCCCCAGCGCATCCTGGACACCTCCTCACTGACCCAGTCAGCCCCTGCCAGCCCCACCAACAAGGGAATGCACATCCACCAAGTGGGGTAAGTCCAGCCCAGCCTCTCAGCACCTTCTGTGGGTGGGGTGGGTGCTCCCTGCCTGGCCCCATGCCAGGGAGCTGCCCCAGGGATGGGGCAGTGGTGAAGAGTCCAGGAAGGAAAGCTCTGGGAAAAGGTGGGGAGTTTCCTCCTGTTTTTCTTTAGGGCAAAGAGTAACAAGCCCCAGTGGGTATCCACTGGTGAACTGAAAGGAAGAGCTGACTTTGGCTGTTTTTACCTTTCCTGAGCTGTGGTGCCCAAATTGCCGTTGATGTCTGAGCTGTGTCTGCTGCACTTCGAGCTGATAAAAGCTGGGGTTAACTGATGGGCAGCACACCCTGCCTAAACTGCAGGGAAGCAGAGAGTGCTGGGGGCAAAGCCGGGGGCTGAAAACGGGATTATTTCCCAAAACTCTTCTCCAAGAGAAAACACTACACATGTTAGATCTGCTGGTGCCATAACTGGTGTGCACCAGTGAGATTCCAAGCTGGAGCTGAGGGCCCAGTTTAAATTCAAATGGTTTGAAGCTTCAATCCCCCCAAGGAAATGCAGGCCCTGGTCAGGGTGACTTAGATCAGGCATCACAGACTCCCAGAACACTGAGGTTCATCCCCTCAGTCTGGAGCTGGCACAGTCAGAGTTCACTCTTAGTTTGGGATCAGTTTGGCCTTTGGAAGGGACGTGGGAGATGTGATGTTTCTACAGAGGAGGCACCACAGTGAAACACGGATCTTGGGAGAAAGAAACGAAGTGAAAAGGACAAAATCTCATGTCCCTGTCCCTCTGCTCTGTCCCTCAGAGGGTCACCTCCAACCACGAGCACAAGCAGCTCCAGCCTGACCAACGAGGTGCCCAAGCAGCCGGTGAGCCGAGACCTGGCGTCCGTGCGCCCCAGTGTCACCAACGTGGGTGTCCAGTACACCCCCCACTCCCACCAGTTCCCCAGGACAAGGAAAATGTTTGACAAAGGCCCAGAACAGGTAAGGAGACTTCCCTGTCACCTTGGACAGCTTCTCCCCACTGGGGTTTGTCCCACTTTCTGTTGGTTGTGGTTTATTTCTGTGCATCCCTCGTTTGCTTCCAGCTGCTGCTAATCCAGATTGGCTGCCTCTAAGCAGCCAAATAAAAATTGATTAATTTATTTTCTTCAGGATAAATTGTGTTTTATAGCTTTTGATAGGGCATTATTCACTTCTGCCACTGAGCAATGTGTCTAATCAGAGTCCATGGCTTACTCTTCTGCAAACATTTGTGTGCCTGAGTGACAAGCCTGAGTCAGATCCCTGACCCTTGGGGCTGCTCTCCAGCCCTGGCAGAGCAGGGACAAGGGACAGCTGTGATCACAAGGAGAAAGTGCTGCAGCCCCAGCAGCAGCAGCAGCACCTTCCCTTCCCTGGGATTTGGCAGCAGCAGCCTGGATCAGATTTCTGAAAGCCTGGCTGAGACCTGAGGGAATGGAGCAGCTTTTCCCTTTTCCCTTGGGGTGTCCTGTGCCATTCACTCAGCCCCATCCACGAGCTGTGTCTGGATCCTGAGTGATCCTCACTGCTCCCCACACCACATCCTTGGGACACAGCTCCTCCTGGGACCCCCCTGAGGTGCCCCAGGGCTGCTGCAGCCCAGATCCCTGCAGCTGAGGGATGTGACCTTCCCAAGGAGCGACCCTAACGCCTGATCCCAAAGCTGGCAGCACAGAGCTCCCCGTCCTGGGCAACGCGTTTGAGCTGCTTGGTGCCTGGCTGGGGATGTCCCTGGGGTGTCCCTGGCCCTGCAGGTGGCTGACCCCTGTCCCCTCCCTGCAGACAGCCGATGATGCTGACGATGCTGTGGGACACAAGAGCTTCATCTCGGCCGCGGTGCAGACGGGGTTCTGTGACTGGAGTGCCAAGTACTTCGCCCAGCCCGTCATGAAGGTAACCCTGGGGGGCTGTGCTGCTCAGCCCTGCCCTTCTCCCTGCCCTTTCCTGCCATCTGCAGAGGCAAAGGAATGGATTTCCTTACATCCTGCTGCTCTGGGGAGCTGTGGAGCCCATCAGTGAGAGGGAAGGAGTGACCAGAGGGAGCAGAAGGCTCAGTGAGGGTGGGACAAGCAGAGTTCCAGGGAAAAGCTCAGCTCCCCGTGGAGCACAATCCACAAAAAATGTAGGAATGAGGAGAGATTCTGTCTCCAGATCCCCCAGTTTTGCTTGGTTGCACTGCTGAGTTGTTGATTTGAAATGCTGTGCTTCTCTGCATATAGAAAATCACATTAAAGCTAAAATGAATTGGTTTTTAAAATAAATAAATGGAATAAGGAAGGCCCTTTTTCCCAGGAAGGGCAGTGAGAGGCTGGAGAAAGAGAGATGCTGTTTTCTTTCTGACACACCAGCTGAATCTCCTGGCTGTGGTAAAAGAGGCAGAGAAGTGGTGGAGGGGTCCTGCCCTGGGAGAGGACAGATCCTCTGCCCCACTGTCCTCAGGTGGGATTTGGGAGCTGTGCTCTGCTTCCAGCACAGACACCTTCAGCTGACAGAGGAGAGTCAGAGTGGCTGGATGCCATGAGCTTTATTGTGGGTTTTAAAGTTTAAAAAACATTTAGGAAGCTGTGTTACAATGAAGAATAAGGGTGGTAATGACAAATTTGCACCCAGGTCTCTTCAGAAGTGACTTGTTTGGGTAACTGAGTTGTCTCTGTGTGAAGTGAGAGAGAAACTGAAACTGTGTTCCAGGAAAAACTCAAAGCAGGGCTCTTAAGGGATGGGCAAAGATATCAATGACTGGAAAGAGAAGCTGTTAAATTCCCAGAATGTTTCAGCTGTTAAATTCCCAGAATGTTTTAGCCAAAGCTCAGGTTTCAGGTTTAAGTCTGAAACTGGCCAAGCAGTAAATCTCCCTCATTAAAGGAGTCTCAGGGAGCCCAAAGGTGTCAGGGCTTTGAGCTCCATCTCTTGGAGGGATTGCCATGCCCAGGCTCCATTAATGGCTCACCATCGGATGTTTGTGTCCGAGCTGAGGTGGTGCTAATGAGGAAATGGTGCTAATGAGGAAATGGTGCTAATGAGGAAATGGAAATGGTGTGCTTGCTAATGAGGGAAATGGTGTGCTACATGAGGAAAATTGCTGTGGTTTCCAGACGCTTGCCTTGTCCTAGAGCACTGAGCCATCATCACCACACTCCTGGAATGTTCAGGAGCTGGGCTGAGGTAATTGCCTCAAGTTTAAGGATATCAGAACAGGGCAGGCTCTTGATTTCCAGATGGACTCTCCAGAGTGGGATTGCCTGGCACTTCCTCAGCTGTTGAGAATTTCCCTTTCTGCTGAAACCCAGTGATTTCTTAGGGCACTTCTGGCATGCTTGCCTGGCCAAGCTTCCAGCAGGGCTTTTTCTCCTCAAGATGAGCTTTGGTGTCTTGATTCAAGCCCAGACCAGAGCACGAGAAGAAGAAGATGATGTGTGAGCTCTTAGTTCTTATTAAAATCATTTGTCTGCTCCCTAAGAAAACCTCTTCCCAGAGAAAAGAGGGGTCTTTATTAATAAAATAAATCAGAATAGGCAGCCAGGCACGGGCAGTGGGGACATGGGGAGCTCTGTGGGGGAGTGGCTTTAATACTACTTCCTGCACATAAAATAGACTAAATTGTTTTAGGGGAGGCAATAAAAAGTGTGGAGCATTCCTGTAGTAATTCCCAGAAGCCAGGGAGGGGAGGCATGGGAAGGAGGGAGCAGGAGCAGGGCACAGCCCTGGCTCCCTGAAGGCTGGGAATTGCTGGGAATTGCTGGGAATTGCCCCTGCCTGGGACTGAGCTGTGGTTTCTAATCACACAAGGGACAGAATGGATTGCCCTGTTACTTCTGCAAAGCAACTTTGAAAGGCCAAGGAGAGGGAGTTTTCTGCAGGAATTACCCTGTCCTGACAGGGAATTAGAGGTGACTTTGGGATTGGACTGGTGTGTGTGCAAGGGACAGGGAGAAATCCCTCTGGGAGAACTTTCTCTGAGGTTTCTTGGCTGGAAGTCAGGACTGACAGCTCGGGTGCTGCCTGAGTTTCCATGGAGTCCCAGTTCCTGCAGCAACAGGGAACAGTCCTGGCTGGTGGCTGCTGCCTTTTGGGAGCTTCAGCCTCATGAAAAAGGCAAAGAGTGAAGTGTACCAAGTGCTGATGGAAAAATGACATTGATGCTTAATTCCAGCCGTTCTTTTGGAGCTGCTGCCTGCCTTCATAAACAGGGAAAGACAAGACAACTGTTCCTGTAATGAATAAACATAAAATGACTGTGAGTGCATCTTAGTCATATTTAATTTATGAATTTAGTTTTGCTTCATGGACCTTGCCCTGAGAATGCTTTCACTGGAAAGGCTGAGGGATTAATTTCCAGTGTGAATCAGGGGCTCCGTTTCCAGCCATCATTCCAGGTTTGATTTATTGATTATCTAATCAAATAAACGGAGAAAGAAAACGCTGCACTGTAAATTCTCCACGTGCCAGGAGAAGCAGGTCCCTGCCCCAGCTCTGATCTCTGCAGAAGCTTTTCCTCTTCCTGCAATCCCTCGTGGCTCAGGGTTGTTCTGGGAGCCACGGGGCGCAGGAAAGCCTCGGTGCCAGCTGTCAGGAAGTCCTGAGTCAAGGAGAGAGAGAGCCAGCATCTGTTATTCCCAGGGCTGGCAGAACATGCAGGCAGGAGCTGGGAAGGATCCTGGAAGGTGAGAATTACATAAGCAGCCCTTCTTGATAAATCCCTGCCGGAGCTGCTGCGCTGCACCTTGGCCCTGGGTCTGAATCCTGGGAGAGGAGTGAGATCCTGCAGCTGCTGCAGGAATGGCAACCAGGGAAAGCTGCATTTACCTCTGGAGCATTGTGCCAAGTGCTCCCTGCTCCCCTCCTGGCACCCACTGCCACGGGGAGAGGGAGGCACCCGGGTCAGAGAAGGGAAAACTGTGCTGGGAGGGTGCAGGAGCTCCCTGCTCCCTGTCTGGAGCCCTGGGGAAGGACCCCTCATGGTCCCCACCCTGCAGCTGGAACGTGTCCAGGGCAGGGAGCAGAGCTGGGCTCCGTGTTTTCATGGATCCCCCCTCCCTCCTGACAGGATGATCCCCAGAGCCACACGGGGGCCAGGGCAGCTTTTACCTGCATATTCTGACTCTGCACTGGTGGCCCAAAGGGCTCTTCCCTGGGCTTTCTTTAATTTATTCTCAGAGGAGCTGGATTTTCATTAAGGTGTAGGTGTCATCTCTTCCCCTCTCAAATTCCTTTGATGTATTTTAGCTCAGGTTTGTTTATTGCTTTTCATTAGGGGTCATTTGTCATTGCCTGTCTAATAGGTGTTGTGCTGAAATAAAGTGCTTTTTACTTTGCCAGGAGGAAAGGTGGAGGGTGGGCTTCTTATTTTTTATTTATTTTGCAGAAGCAGAAGTGCAGCTCAGTAACAGCTGTTTTCCAAAGGACAGCGTGGTTTGAAGGCAGTGTTTGTAATAGTGACAGATAATTTAAGGACTTGGATATTCAGGGAAAACAGGAGTTTGTTTGTGGGGAATTTGCCTTCCTTCTCCAAGAGTTCCTTCTTTGGAACAGCACAGCATCAAAGGAAGCTGGATCAGAACTGTGTAGCTCAGCTTCTGAATGGATCCAAAGATGGTTCTGGAGCAGGGGAGTCTTGGATAATATTTTAAGTATGAAAAACATCTCATATATAGCTCCTGCCATGGTTTGGGGTGAGATTTTATGAGTTTCTTCCCTTTGATGCTGTGGATAAGGGTGGGAATAGCCATGGTGGGAGCAGCGCTGGGGCTGCCGAGTGCCAACCTGGCCTCGTGCCTGGAGCACAGGTTTTGTAGGGGAGCCATGGAGTGCTGAAACCTGGAGCTGTGGGTGGGAATAAATATCATCAAATGGCTCAGAGTGACTGTGACTGCAGGGCCACTCTCCAGTTTTTATTTGTGTATAATCAAAGCCAGGTGACACAGGGGCATCGTTTTCCAGGACACGCAACCAAAACTGCTCCTGGTCAGTGGTGATGGAAACCTGAAACATCCCAGGGATTTGGGGATGTAGCTGTGTCCTGCTCGGCCAGCAGCCCTTGATTAGCAGGAAAAGAAAGATTTCAGTGTGTTCTGAGCTGGCTGTACCAGGGCTCTGCTCCCTCTTTGATCTCAGGGCTCTGCTGCATGATGCATCTCAGCCGAGGAGAGTTAAGAGAGAAATCTGTGTTGTACCGAGATCACACCTGCAGTGCTCCCAGGGGACAGGAGCCACGGGCACTGTGGCATCACTCAGCTGACTCCTGCAGTCCTGGGGGGTCACTGGTTCTGTTTGTGTGTGTTTCTGTCCTGGCAGATCCCTGAGGAGCACGACCTGGAGAGCCAGATCCGCAAGGAGCGCGAGTGGCGCTTCCTGCGCAACGCCCGTGTCAGGAAACAGGCCCAGAAAATCATCCAGAAGGGTGAGTGCCTTGTTCAGGACTGTCCTGGAAAACCCCAATTAGCCATGATCCCAATTAGTGATGGCCCTGTGCAGCCCCTCACCCTGCTGCCTGTTCCCTCCTGGTGCAGGGAGCTGCTGCTGCTGCAGGTGTTCCCCTGCTGCTTCTGCAGGTGTTCCCCTCCTGCTGCTGCAGGTGTTCCTCTGCTGCTCCTGCTGCAGGTGTTCCCCTCCTGCTGCTGCTGCTGCAGGTGTTCCCCTGCTGCTGCTGCTGCAGGTGTTCCCCTGTTGCTGCTGCTGCTGCAGGTGTTCCCCTGCTGCTCCCCCTCCTCTCTGCTCTGCTCTCAGCTGCTGGGTTTGGTCACCAGCTCAGCTTCTGCTTTGAAGGGGCTGGAGGGTGAAATCCAGAGCTGCAGGCTCAGGGTCTGCTGTGGGACAGACGTGGTCGTGGCAGCTGCTGGACCTGTCCCCTCAGCTCAGGGGACACCTCAGGGACGTCCCTCACGTCTGTTCTCTGCTCTGCTGAGCTCTATAGATGATTGTTCACTCCTTGTATCCCACTTTATTTGGAGTACTGGTTTGTGTTTGCTGCCTCAGCAGGAGCTCCCCAGGAACCTTTAGGGCTCTTTGAGGCAGCTTTGGGCTGGAATTCTCTCAGCACAGGAATTTATTCAAATAAAGTGGAACCTAATGAAGCTTCCCGAGGAATTTGCATTCCTCAGTTTTTCCCTGAGCAGCAGAGGCTGGGGAGCCACAACTGCAGGAGCTCCTGGTGTCCTCCCTGTGGCATTCCCAGGAGCAGGTCTGGCCCAGGGGCTGCTCCTCCCTAGGGATGCTTTCCTGGAAATGCCAGTGTGCTGAAGGAAGAGCGCCCAGGGCTCAGCCCTGTCGTTGGGAGGCTGCTCCTGAGAGTGCAGTGTGGAGCTTCACACTGGGAAACTGCAGAATATCATCAAGCAGAGAAATACTGAAATGATCCTGGAGCCCAGGAGATGGCCTGGGAGATCGGATGGAATACAAAGAAGGGGATTTTTCATGCTTGCCTGGAGAAGTTAAAGCTCTTTCTAGATGGTGTTCATATTTGGTTGCTTGACCTGAGTGACTGGAATGCCACTATTCATTAAAAAAATAATGAAAACGTGAAATATTAAAAAGAATTAAAATAGACTTACAAGCTTTTAATGAAAATTAGATACAATGGATGCATTCTAAAACAAACTCGGGCTGAATGGATGTCTCCTGGGTTTAGGGGGTTGTGTGATGAATTCAGAGAGTGCCAAAACCCAGCAGTGTCAGGGGTCCCAGCACTGTTTGTGAATAGTAAACTGCTCTGAAGACAAGATGGGGAAAGTCTTTACCCATCATTTTAAGGTCTCTGCGGAAAATACATTTTTCATTTGCAAATTAACCTAAAATTTAAGGGAGCTGAAATGGAAGGTTAAATAAATAATCCACAAGCTACAGTGAAATGCTGTATTTTAAATTGAAAAAAAAAAAAAAAAAAAGAAGCATTCTCGTATTTTTTGTTTTGAAGAAATAATGTTGGGGTTTCCCTCAACACAAACTGGCAGAGCCTGGGCTTGTTCTCTTTGCTGGCCAATGTGAAGGATGAAGGATTTGCCACCACAGTTCTCAGTTTGCACCTCAAGGCCTGAGACAGCTGGGGGGGGGTCTGAGAAACTCCTGGAGGGAGGGCAGGGCAGGGGTGACCTGTGACACTGGGAGGCTGGGGACATCCCTGGGGACAACCCCAGTGTGAGCTGAGCTCCTGTCCCCACAGGCATCTCCCGGCTGGACGATCAGATCTTCCTCAACAGGAACCCAGGAGTGCCCTCCGTGGTGAAGTTCCACCCCTTCACTCCCTGCATCGCTGTGGCTGACAAGGACAGCATCTGGTGAGGGTTGGGGACCTGGGGACACAGCAGGGACAGCATCTGGTGAGGGTTGGGGACCTGGGGACACAGCAGGGACAGCTGGCTCTTCGTCCTGGCTCTCTCTCAGCAGGTGGAGGTGTGGAAATCCTGCCCTGGCAGGGTGGGCAGGCCCTGGCACAGGGTGCCCAGAGCAGCTCTAGCTGCCCCTGGATCCCTAGCAGTGTCCCAGGCCAGGCTGGAGCACCCTGGGACAGTGGGAGGTGTCCCTGCCATGGCAGGGGTGGCACTGGCTGGGTTTGAGTTCCAGTTCAAACCATTCCACGATTCCGTGTTATCGACCAAACGATGCCAAACTCCAAAGGAGAAATCCCAGACTGGGTAACGAGTGCATCTCTTTCCAGCTTGCCCAGAGGTCTGAAAACTCACATGCTGTTTCTTCCCCCCCACAGCTTTTGGGACTGGGAGAAAGGGGAGAAGCTGGACTATTTCCACAACGGGAACCCTCGGTACACACGGATCACAGCCATGGAGTACCTGAACGGCCAGGACTGCTCCCTGCTGCTCACTGCCACAGGTAAAGGACACACTGCCCCACCCTGGGCCTGGCCACACGGCCAGCTGAGCTCTTCTGGGCCTCATTCTCTCCCCTCCATGGGTTGCTCCCAGCCTGACCCTTCCCTCAGCTCACAAGGTCATTTCCACGACTTGCAAGTTTTTCCTGGCAGTACTGAAATCTCTCAAGCAGGTGCTGGGAAGATTTTCCAAGGACTGACCAGTCCAAAACTTGCTGAAACCATTCCCATCTGAGTCTTTGCTTGTTGTGATCACCCCCTCCTGTGGCACACCTGAGGAAAGGTGATTTCAGTTGGTTAAAGCTGCTGTCCAGAGCTGAAATTGTGCAGCAACCAAAATACAGGAGCTCCAGTTCTGTTCCTTGTGCTGTGTTCATGTAGAGCAGACAGGGCTTGGCCTCAGCACCAACCCCCTGAGTTTCTCTCTAGTCCATATCTCACCTGAGCAGCTCTCCAGCATGAGGAGATCTTGCCCAGTCTCTGCTCTATAAAGCTGTGAGTCAGATCTGCTCCTCTTCCCAAGGAACCATTCCAAACCTGGCGCTCAGAGTGTTTTCAACAGCTTCTCCAGCTTCCTGCTCAACTGCACAGGTTGGGTGTAATTAAGGGAGGGGGAAGGGGAGCCCAGAGAGCCTTTAGGACATATTTCTTTCAATTTATCGATTCTTAGCACACAAGTTTCACAGATGGGGAGCAAATTGAAAAAAATACACAGTGTTCTTGAAAGATTTGTGCTGATGGGCTGGGCTTTGATGCTGCTGCTTCCGTGGGGCTGCTTTGTGTTGAGTGGGTACTTGTGTGGCCCTCGGCACCAATCCAGAGATGAATCCTGGAGAAGATGAATGTCAAGAAAATGGAGAGACGTTGAATGTCAGGTGTGGTTCAAGGGAGGAGGAAAGCTCTTTCAGAACAGCTCCAGTAGAACAAAGCTTTAGGTTTCTTGGATGTAAATGAGAGGGAAAACAACTCCGACAAAAAGTGTTCAAGTTGCACCCTGAGATTTGGGGTCTGTGTGATTTCAGTTCTGCTTCTCCTCTCCTTCCTCGTGCACGAGGAGCTGTGGGAGCTGCAGCAGCAGCAGTGACTTTGCTTTGTTATCTTTGTGCTCCCCAAGACGATGGTGCCATCAGAGTGTGGAAGAACTTTGCAGACCTGGAGAAGAACCCAGAGATGGTGACAGCCTGGCAGGGGCTGTCAGACATGCTGCCAACCACACGAGGTGGGTCCCACTGAGCTTTTCTGGGGGAAAGGGGAAAATCAGCCTTGGTGCAGCTTTGCAGGGTGGCACCCGTGACCTCCTTTAGCCCCAGCTCCAATTCTGGCAATTCCAATTTTGTTCTTCCCTGTTTATTGTGGGTCAGGAGGTGGCAGAGGAACGTGCGGTCTAAATCTGGCCTGTGCAGAAGGACAGCACAGTGAGACATCAGCCTGCTTGGAATGTTAGGAAAGCTGGGCAGAAAAGGGTGTAAAAAGGAGCACTGGCATGCAGCCACACCTGGGATGAAGCCAGAAAACCAGTTTGTGTAACCCTGAAATGTGTTTTAGGACATTAGAGGAGGTTTTAGGATATTAAAGGAGATTTTAGGATATTAAAGGAGGTGTTACAGCATTCCAGGAGGTGGATGTTCTGTCCTTCCCAGAGCCCAGCAGGTGCTGATGCTCCAATGGCAATTCTCTGTCACTTGACTGTTTCTAATCAAGGCTGCAGGTTTTTCTGTGTGTGCTGGGGTTCAGTCAGCACTTGGTGGGATTGATGGAGGAAGTGCTGCCTGGCCCGTGCTGTGCAGGAGGTCAGATGAGATGACCATCATCCTTCATCCTGACCTTAAAAGCTGACAGTTCTCATTTCTGAGCTGATGTGGTTCATCCCAGGAGCCTGACACAGCTCTTTCAGTTATTCATTGGATTTTCCCGGGGCTGCCTCGGGTGTGTTGCTTTTCCCTCAGCTCCTCCCCGGCTGCCTCAGGGCTGTGTTTGAGGCTCTGCCTCGCTGAGGGCACTGCCCAGCACTGAGGAGGAGCTGCTGCCAGTTCAGAGCCTGCTGTGCCCGTGGCAGAACCTGCCCTTTCCAAGGAGGAGCTGCTGTGAGCAGGGAGGGCCTGGCTCTGCTGGGCCACAACGAGTCGGGACATGTTGCCCTTTGTGGTGCCACTCTGTAGTTCTGTGCCAACAAACACCAGCTTTCCTGGCTGCTGGCTGGTGTTTCCCATCCCTGGATTCAGGATCTGGGCTGTTCTGGCCCTGGACAGGGAGGATGCTGGGCTGGGACTCCCTCAACCCAATCCCATTGTCCTGCCTTCCCTTCCAAGTGCACCGTGCCAGGGCAGAGCCTGTGCTGGTTGTGCCTCACTCTGGGCAGGATTTAACACCCAGAAAGGACTGGCAGTGTCTCTCTGGACAGAATTTAACACCCAGAAAGGACTGGCAGTGTCTCTCTGGACAGAATTTAACACCCAGAAAGGATTTGCAGTGTCTGACACTGCAGAACAGGCTCAGAGCTGAGAGAGCTCTGAGAGCTCAGTGGTTCCCTTTGCCAAAACAGGACTGGGGAAACTTTTGTATCTTTTCTCTTTAGGATTGGATTTTTTTTTTTCCCTTGGCTTTTTCTTGCCCTTGTGGACTGAAGCAGTCTGGTTTCTTTGCCTGATGGATCTGTTTGTGGAGAGAGAAATAAATGTAGCCACTTCAAAAGAGCTAAGTGGAGCAAGTCCCCATGGAGATGAGAGTCTTCAGAGTCATCTGCTGCCAAGACCACAGCTGTGGTCCAGCACTGGCTCAGAAAACTGAGGATGCATCTCTGAAGCTGCAGAGCTCAGGAGTTTTACTGGAGTTTGTTTGCACCCACTATTGATTTCCTTCCCTCCTCTCCCAGCTTCTCCCGTGTCGTAATGTCACACTCCCCTCTGAGCTGCTCTTGAGAACAGCCAGAACATGACCAGAACATGACTAGAACATGACCAGAGCATGACCAGAACATGACCAGAACATGACCAGAACGTGACTTTCAGTGCCATTTTCCCCTCTTACAAAAGGAGAGAGGAATATGTAATTTATTTAGGTGCAAGCACCTAAACAGGTCCTTTGAAGCATGGAAAGCAGCCCTGTGCTGTGGGCAGTGACACCCTCAGGGGCTGCCTGGGAGGGACAGCAGCCCAGAGCTCCCACATTGGCACTGGGAGGGCAGAGCTGAGCTGGCACAGCCAGGCTGGGGGTGCTGGTTCCCTGCCTGTCCTCACAGCTGTGGGCACAGAACCCCTGACCCGTGGCAGGAGCTCCCCTGGATCTGTGCAGATCCCAGGAATTCCGTGGATTTCTGTCTCTCCTGGCTGTGCTGAGAGCAGAGGAGGGCTGTCTATCCCTGCAGAGCTGCCAGTTCTGTGCTGAGAGCAGCCAGAGCCTGCTCCACACTGCTGCCTTCCCAAAAATGCTGTGCTGGAACCAGTGAGGGAGGCATGTGCTGCTCTGGGTGCTGCTGCTTCTCCTTGACGTTCTTCAGTTTGAGTTGCTGTTTCTAATCCCAGCTTTAAGCTGGGTTTTGCTCTGGCTGACCCTGAGCAGCACCCCCTGATCCCTGTCTCCTCACAGGTCTGGCCCGAAGGGTGTCCATCTATCTGGACAGAAGCAAGCAGGGAGGTGAGTGCTGTTCCTGTTCCCCGTGCTCAGGGGGGTGGGAAGGAGCAGGTGGTTGGGGTTTTGGTGTGGTTTGAGGGATTTCTGGGGCTCCTGGGAAGCTTTGCTTCCACCTCTGCCATCCCCTGCCCTGTGTCTGTGTCCGGGACAGCCCTGAGGAATGCAAGGAGGAGTCTGTGCTCCCTGGGTAGGCACAGGTCCTGCTGGGATAAAGGAATCTTCCTGTCAGCCTCTCTGAGCTCCCTCAGCCACAGGAGGTGTGGGGGATTTGGGAAGTTTCCCTTTTCCTGGGAGATTTCAAAGCATCCCTGGATAGAAGGATTTGGGTGGGAGGTTCCAAATGGAGCCAGCATAAAGCTGATGTGGCTTTGCTGGGGTTTATTTCTAACACACCTGGGCTGGAAAGGCCTGTGGAAAGGAGATGCTGGGGAGTCTTTCCCAGCAGCCTCACAATCGTGGACCCTTGGCAGAGATAAACCAAAGGGGAAAGAGGGGAAATTTAGGCTGGATCCATGGGAGCAATCCTTCCCTGTGAGGGTGGGCAGGCCCTGGCACAGGGTGCCCAAAGCAGCTGGGGGTGTCCCTGGATCCCTGGAGGTGTCCCAGACCAGGTTGGGCAGGGTTTGGAGCAGCCTGGGACACTGCACGGGGTCCCTGCCATGGCAGGGGTGGCACTGGATGGGCTGTGCCCAACCCAAATCCTTCTGGGATTCTGGGACTCTGATAAATGTCACAAATTCCACTCTGCCACGTGGAGGGAAGCTGAAGGAAGCCGTGCAGGGTCTGTGTGGCTTTGGATCCTCCACGAGGCTGGGGGAGCAGATGGTTGATGTGTCAGGGCATCCCGGGGGCTGCTGCTGACGTCGTCACCTCAGGATGTTGATCAATTATTGATATTTGCTGAGTGATCAGAGCTGGCTGTGTCTGCACTGATTAATCACCCCGGCTCCTGGCAGGGGCTGATTCACAGCTCGTTAGTGGAGTTCAGCAAATCTCTGTGGCCCTGGGAGCTGGGGCAGGAGTGAGCAGAGCTGATGTGTGTGTGGCTGCTGCTGCTGCTGCCTGGCTCCGAAATCCCCCAGCAAAGGCTAAAATTAGCAGGGTTTGGCTGCAGGGAATCCCGGCTCGGGGAGGCAGGCACGGAGCAATTCCCGGGAATTACGGAGCCGGATCGATGCTGCTGCTGCCAGGCCATGGCAGCCCCTGCTCGTGGGCAGGGCAGGTCGATGAAAGCCTTCTGCAGCTGCCTCTGCTCTCCTTTGGGCACCAAGGGCAGCACAAGCATTGCCCCTTCCCTCTGGAGAGCTGAGAAAATGGATGGAATTAGCGCTCTCCTGGCTGCAGAGCTTGGATACTGCCCCATCCCTGGAGCTGTCCCACCTTGGGTGGGGATTGGAGCATCCCAGCCTGCACCAGGAGCTGCTCCAGGCATCAGGCTCAGGCTCATCCTGGACACCAAGGGGCAGAGGGAAGGGCAGGGAGGCTTCCCACATCCCCCCAGCAGGAGGGAGGGCTGCTGTGGCACAGCTCTGCTCGGATTATTTGGTGGTGGCACTAAAATCATTGGAGAAATGGCAGCTCCAGGGGTCTGTGTTCTTTTAATTGAATTCCCAGCATCCCAGCTCCTGCTGTCCCTCACTGCAGAGTCCTTGGCAGGAGGAGGGTGACACTTTTTGAGAGGATGTTGTAGAAATTAATGATGAGTGAGGTCATCCAACCCTCCCACTGCTTCCTGGAAATTAAAGCAGGGATGTGCTTCACTGCTCAACCAGGAGGGCCCGTGATTAAAAAATGATCAGTCAGAATCCAGGATATTTTCCACATTGTGTTCCATGTAGGTATTCCTGATTCCACTGAAATGCCAAGGACAGCCTGGCCACAATCCCATGATGTTACAGGGAATGCAGCTGCTTTCACCACATTCCTTCTGGAATTTATCCATGGAGTTGTCCCATCCAGGCAGATATCCCTGACTCAGGGGCAATCCCGAGGGAACAGCCACAGGAAGATTTCCCTTCAGGAGCAGCTGTTGGTGTGGATAAACTCAGCCATGCAGAACTGCCAGTGCTGGCTTTAAAAGGCTCAAAAACAAACAAACAAACAAGCAAACAAAAAAACCCAAACCAAAAAGCAACAGCACCTCCACCACAGACATTTAAAAATTCCATTCCCTGGGCTGTGGCAGATTTGTTGCTCGTTATCTAAGAACATAACATCCCTTAGGGGAAAATTGTGTTCTCAGCTCCTGATGCATTGCAGCAGTGCAGGGCTGCTTCCTGCAGCTCGTGGATTCTGGGAGCACCAGGATTCCACCACTGGGCTGTGCCAGGGGCTGTGCCAGCCCTGTCCCTGGCTGCTTCTGTGAGGGTGACAGCTCAGGCAGAGCCAGCTCTGGAGCTGTGCAGGTGTTCAGGGCAGCACCTGTGAGCAGGAGAGGGGGGTAAAGAGC
>CM031873.1:11404176-11419342 GCA_018697195.1 Certhia americana | reverse complement strand
GGGATGGACCGGAGCAGGTCGGTTCCGTGCTGCCCGCGGGGTTTGCCGGTTCCCCGCGGCCGTGGAGGAGCTGGGCTGGGGCTGGGCGAGCCCCGGTGCTGTCGGTGACACGGCGGGGACAGAGCGGGCGGGGGAGCGGCGCTGCTTGAGGGGGCGCTGGAGCTGTCAGGGCTGAGCTGTGACACTTGTCCATCCCTGTGTCCATCCCTCTGTCCATCCCTCTGTCCATCCCCTGTGTCCATCCCTCTGTCCATCCCTCTGTCCATCCCTCTGTCCATCCCTCTGTCCATCCCCTCTGTCCATCCCCTCTGTCCATCCCTCTGTCCATCCCTCTGTCCATCCCTCTGTCCATCCCTCTGTCCATCCCCTCTGTCCATCCCCTCTGTCCATCCCTCTGTCCATCCCTCTGTCCATCCCTCTGTCCATCCCTCTGTCCATCCCTGTGTCCATCCCCTCTGTCCATCCCCTCTGTCCATCCCTCTGTCCATCCCTCTGTCCATCCCCTGTGTCCCCCATCCCCTCGGTGTCCCTCTGTCTGTCCCCTCGGTGTCCCTGTGTCCCCCATCCCCTCGGTGTCCCTGTGTCCCCCATCGCCTCGGTGTCCCTCTGTCCGTCCCCTCGGTGTCCCTCTGTCCGTCCCCTCGGTGTCCCTGTGTCCCCCATCCCCTCGGTGTCCCTCTGTCCGTCCCCTCGGTGTCCCTGTGTCCCGCAGCAATTGAAGCAGCAGCGGGACAAGCTGCGGCAGTACCAGAAGCGGCTGAGCCTGGGGCTGGAGCGGGAGCGGGCGCTGGCCCGGCAGCTGCTCCGGGACGGCAAGAAAGAGTGAGGAGGGGAGGGGGTGACCCGGGGCGGGGGGCGGCAGTGTCACCTGCAGGTGTCACCGGGAGGGAAACACCGCTGGATCCTGGGAATCCCAATCCCGGAACGCTTTGTGTTGGGAGGGACATTAAAGCCCAGCCCATCCCACCCCGTGCCGTGTTCAGGGACACCTCCCACTGTCCCAGGCTGCTCCAAACCCGGTCCAGCCTGGCCTGGGACACTGCCAGGGATCCAGGGGCAGCCACAGCTGCTCTGGGCACCTCACAGGGCAGGATTTATTCCCAATATCTGATTTGCTCATCCTCGCTCCTCACCAGTTCAGCTGCACAGGAGTTGTCCCCCTTCAGCAGAAGCACAGAACAAGCCTGGCTCTTTTGGGCTTCAGGTGCCTCATCCCTGCTGCATTTCCCTCCCTGTGTGTCCCTCAGGAAAGCCATGCTCCTGCTGAAGAAGAAACGGTACCAGGAGCAGCTGCTGGATAAAACAGAGAACCAGATCAGCAACCTGGAGAGGATGGTGAGCGAGGCCTTGGGGTGCTCCGGGGTGGGGCTGCCCTTGGATCCCCTGGAATTCCATCCCAACTGGCAGGTCCTGGCACGTGTTCAACCCTCTGTCCAAGGGCACATCTCCACAATTGTAGGAGTGCCACGATTTTCCCTGGAGACACAGAGTGGTGTGTTTGGAATCTGCAGGATCTCTGTTAAGTGCGTGGTTCAGAAATTGCTGAAACGTTACTCACGGGGGTGGGGGGAATGGCTGCACTGGGGCCTTGTCTCAACCCTGTCATTTCAGAACTGGATGTGTTTGGGTTTGGAGAGGTCTCAGCTGGAAAATCCAGTGACAATCGCTTCACAGGCTGTTGGACCTGCTGGTGCAGCTGCCTGTGCTGAGCTTTTTGTGTGGCTGTTTCCTGCTGCTGGTGCCACTGACAGGACAGGAAGGGCTCCACTGATTCCTCCTTGCAGCTTCTCTGGTGGTGCTGGCAGCCTCATAATGGCAGCCATGGAATTATTTAGGTGGGAAGAGCTCTCTGAGCCCAGTTGCTCCCCACCACTGTCCCCAGCTGCCACATCCCAATATCTGTGAAATCCCTCCAAAACTCACTGGGCTGCCTGTGTCACAGCCTGGCCAAAGTGTGACAGGCTCTTCCTTTTCTCCTTCCCACTCCAGGTCCAGGATATTGAATTCACCCAGATTGAAATGAAGGTCATCGAGGGCCTGAAAATTGGCAACGAGTGTCTGAACAAAATGCACCAGGTACTCATGGCTGGGGCAGCTCAGGGGGGCCTGGCTGGAGCTGCCTCCCTGCAGGCCCCTCCCACACCTGCATTTTGGCTCTGCCCTTCAGGTTATGTCCATAGAAGAGGTGGAAAGGATCATAGGAGAGACCCAGGATGCTGTGGAGTACCAGAGGGTGCGTACCCGAGGAGCTGGGAGCAGCCTGTGCGCTGCACTCAGCTGCTGGCATGGGCATTGTGTCCAGGGGCCACCAGGCTGGGCGTGTAATGTCCTTCCCTCCCTCCCCCTCCCACAGCAAATAGACGAGCTCCTGGCTGGCAGCCTGACTGAGGAGGATGAAGATGCCATTCTAGAAGAATTAAATGCTATTACTCAGGTGAGGTTGATGTTTTTGGGATTAAAATCCACATTTTTAGGAAGCTGTTTTTAATAGCAGCTAAAGTACCTTTTCTTGCCACTCTCAGAGCTCAGTGTGGGGGGAAGTCTGGGACATTGCCAGCCCCAGTCTCTGCCCACAGGTGAGATCTGTGACACGTTGTCTGTAATGTCCTTGCAGGAACAGTTGGAGCTTCCAGAGGTTCCTTCGGAGCCGCTCCCGGAGAAGATCCCAGGTATGTTCTCCTCGCACAGCTTTGGCTTCTCGTGCTCCTGTCCTGTGCAGTGGTCTGAGATCCTTTCCCAGTGTGTGTGTCTTGGAAAATGGGAGGGAGCAGCAGCTCCTGGAGTGGAGAGGGCTGAGCTGGGGAGCTCCAGGAGGGCCCAAGGCTCTGCTCTGTTCTGTTGGCACCTGGTCATTCCCCTGGGGAGCTCCCTGTGTGACATCTGCTGTCCTTGTCACACCCTGTGCCTGCTCTGAGGCAGCCTCCTGCCCTGAGACACCTCATTCCACACCTCATTCCATCGGGAGGCTCCATAAGGAATTCCTTCCTTGCCTGAGCAGCCCCGGGCCGGTGCCATTGTCACAGCACAGGGACAGTGGATGTTGGATTCACGCTGCACAACGCTGAGGCTGCCATTCACCCTGCATTTCCATGAGGCTTGGGATGGCTTGGAGCTCTTCCCACCTCACTTCCCAGTGATTTGGAACCAGCTGATGGAGTCCCACAGTTCCAGGATTGTCAGAGCAGGAGCTCCACGCTGCTGATGGTCCCTGAGTGTTCCTGAGCGACCCGAAGCCTCCATGGATGGATTTGTGTGGGAATGAAGCTGGCAAGTGGGAGAGCTCACTAAGAAGTGACCAGACAGGCCCTGGTGGTCCTGCCTGGCAGGGAAGGAGCCCACTGAGGTTCATCAGGTGTCTGCGCTGAGGAGCTGAGAACTCAGACTGGTGAAGACTCTTCTCCTGGGACAGCAGAGCCCTGAGCTGTCGCTCACAGGACCTGGACTTCCCTGCCTGTGCAAAGAGGAGCTGGAAGAAGCCATTTCCCTTTGTGGAATCTGCCCAGGAGCCATCTGGGATGTGGGGAACAGGGCTGGTTTCCTTGGAGCTTGTTTACTCCTAAACAGGGCTCGGATGTCAGCACTGAGGCCAAAAAAAGCTCAGCCCAGGGGTGTTGGGTCCAAGGGGTGAGGGCAGAGCTGGCCCTGCTCCTGCCCAGCATCTGTCCCTGGGCTGGGTATGTTCTGAAAGTCTGTGAAAAGGAGCATTTCCAGATGGGAGTGTGGGATTATTTATAACCAATTTCTCTTAGTTCAGGTGCTGTGCAAGCATTTGCTGCCCTGCAGAGTGGACTCTGAGCTGTGGATCCTCCTCAGGAGATGGCTGCAGGATATTTGCATTCCCTGATTCTGTAACAAGTTTCTTTTCCTTCCACAGAAGTGTCACCCATCAAGAACAGGCCAAAGCCAGAGCTGGTGGCAGCATCTTAACTCCCAGTGCTGGGGCTTCCCCCAAGACACTTTCACCCTGGACAGTTTGCCCTCCCAGTGTGTGCTGGGAAGAGGCAATGCCTTGGCAGCATCCCAGCTGTGCTGGGTGGATTGTGGAGCAGGATTCCCTGCACAGGGTGGGGAACCTCAGCCGATTATCGCTCTTGTATCAAGATTATTTTCTAGTGCTTTCTTTTTTTGTAACTTAAAATTCCAAACTCACTCAGCTGCGCTGTCTCGGGATTAAACAGCAACTCTAAATCATCCAAAGCCAAATTTTTCTCTGTAGGTTTGATTCTGATGGCCAGCCTGCCTTTGCTGTGGCCAAATCCCAGGAAATCCCGGGCTCAGAATGTGCTGGGCATGAGCTGGGCGAGCAGGAGCCCTGTGCAGCACTCTGGTGGCCGTGTCCCTTTGTTCCTTCTCTCTCCTGGTCCCACCTTTGGAGGGGTGGCCGTGTCCCTGTCCTGCTGCACGCTGAGCAGTGCTGGAGCACTGAGCTCTCCCATGGGAAGTTCTGGGCTGCACTGGGCCCTGGTTTGTGCAGAGCCAGCCCCAGGGCTTTGATCTGAGCCAGGCTCAGCCTGGGGGCTCAGCCCTGCTCCTGCAGCAGCAGCTCTGGCTGGGCAGAGCTGAGGGGTCAGCCCCAGCTCGGAGCCCTGGGCTGGCAGAAATGGCCTCCAGTGCCAGCAAGGAACTCCTGCCAGGGTTAGGAGCCAGGATTGCTCCCTCCTGGGCTCTGCTCCAACACCAGAGTTCACCTTTGGTCAGGCTGCACTGATGGATCACACAGACTCTGCTCCAGCTGCTCCTGCCGGACATTTCCGTGGGGACAAGGACACTGGGCCTGAAGCTCCAGAAATCACCACTCCAGAGTGCTCTGGGAGCAGCTGGAGGGAGCCACATCCCCTCTGAGGACTCATTCAGCTGCTGAACGATCTGGGATGCTGCCAGGTGGTGGCAGATTTGGCTGCTCTTGGAACAAACTCACCTGCCAGCTTGCAGATGCTCTTCAGGACACTGCAGATCTTTATTTATTACGTTCTTGGAACCACAACCCTTCATCTGCATTTCTGTGACAGCAGAAGGACCAGAGGGTCCTTGGAGACTTTGTGGGGCTGTGGGATCTGGTGCTACACAGAAAGTGATCCCAGGAACTGGGGTGTTCCCCCATGGTGCTGGGCCTGCAGCAGCTCTGGGTGAAGTCGTGCTCTCCATGTCCTCTCTGTTGTGTTCCAAAGACTGTCCAGGGCATCCTCATCCTCCTCGTGTGTCCCCAAGGCAGCGAGTGCCTTGGAGCTGCCCCATCTCCTCTCCTCACTGACATTCTGTACCAACCCCACAGTCCCTGGCCCTGTGTTTGACACCAGCACGGTGCTGGTAAAGCTGCTGCTGCCTCTGGAGCTGCCCGGGGCAGTGGATGATCCCAGGGCCGTGTCCCTGGTCACCCCAGCTGCTGTTGGGACACCCAGCTCCTGCTGCTAGCCCTCCCAGGGCCAGGGTCCTGCTCTGCTCCCGATGGTTTATTCTCTCTGCTCAATCCCGGCTGTGCTGCAACGCAGCCCCTTCCCACCAGAGAGAGCCTTGGGTTCACCAGAGCTGTGCTGGCAGGAGCATTTCTGGGCAGTGCTTTTCCTTCAGGGCTCCTTCAGCCCGGTGCCAGCCGGCTGCTGGGTTGTTCAACGTGCCCCTGATTCATCTGAGTTCCCCAGGAAGGTCTGGAAGGGATCTGTCCTGGAAGCTTCCACTGTGGGTGCTTCGGGAAAACCCTGTTCCCTGGGATTGGCAAAGGGATGAGGAGGCTGTGCTGCCATCCCTGTGCTCTGTTTCTCTTTCTGATGAAGATCCTAGCAGCAGGAGAGACGAGCCAGCCCTCCCCAGGGATGCTGCACCGAGGCCTGGCCGGGTCCTGGTGGGTGTGGAGAGGGAACAGGCCTGGTGCTGAAGGGGTTAATGCAGCTCCTTCCATTGTTGCCGCAATGGCCAGGCCGTTTACTGATCCCACAGGGAATTTGGGAGCACATTGCTAATCCCTGCCCCAACAGCCCCTTGGGAGGAAGGGCCGGGAGCGGGCTGTGACCTCTGTGCTGTGCTGTGACAATAAACTGCCTCCAGTGGTTGCACCGACTCCTCTTCCAGCCTCGTGTTTGCACAGACTGTGTTTTTGGGTGAGCAAAAACTGGAACTGCCTCTCTCCTCCCTGCCCTCCTTGCTCCCTGCTCCTGGGAGAGATGTGGGCAGGAATTTCAGGGCAGGCTCTGTGTGTGACACAAACAGTCCTGTTTGCTCCTGGATGGCCCCAGGAGGTGACAGTGCTGGGACAGTCCTGGCACGGCCCTGAACCAGGTATGGCTGAGGGTTTTGAGAGCCTCTGCCACTGCCCTCCCCTCCTTGGCTTTACAGCGAGGCCAAATTAGGGGATTTGTAAGAATTACTCTGGAATTGTCAAACTGATCCACGGCCAGTCTGTGCCCAGTCCTGAGGGACCACACTGTCCTGTCCCCTTTTGCCCTTTTGGTTTTGTCCCCTCTGTAGGACTTTGTGCTCCCATCCCCGTGGAGTTGTCCAAGCACCAGCCCCAGCCAGCACCAAGCTCCTGTGTGTGACTGTCCCCACATGGAATGGGCACAGGGACAGGGGACACCACACACTCGGCAGGGTGAGGCCCCACCTGGGACGTTCCTGAGCCTCTGGCTGTGTCTGGACAGCAGCTGCTCCCTTGTTACTCTGGGTTTAGGGCTGTCCTGCTGCTGGGAGCAGCGGGATTCCCCCAAATCCCCCCTGCCTGCACCAGCCTGACCCTCAGCAGCACCTCAGCCCCTCCAGCCCATCCTGCCGGGCTCTGGGAAAGCAGCTGGGCCGAGTTTGGAGGGTTTAATCAGCACCCCCCGTGCCCCTCAGCTGTGACAGCAGGAGGGGAGCCAGCTCCCACCAGGAGGGCTGCACACGGAGCTCTTCCAGCTGTGTTTGAGTTGGCCAGATGTTGAGTGAGAGGAGTGTGGAGGCAGCGCTGCTCGTTGTTAATTAAACCCTGGAGAGCAGGAACAAACCTCACACTCCTGCCTGAGCTGCCCCCGCAGCACCCGGAGCCCTCCCTGGAGCCCACAGCCCTGGCATGGCCCTGGCACGGCCCTGGCACAGCCCTGGCACAGCCCTGGCACAGCCCTGGCACGGCCCTGGCACGGCCCTGGCACAGCCCTGGCACAGCCCTGGCACAGCCCTGGCACGGCCCTGGCACAGCCCTGGCACGGCCCTGGCCCCTCTCCTGAGACTCTGGAGAGGTTCTGGCCACTGGACAATGCCCATGGCAAACCTGCCATGGCAGGCACAGCACGTGTGACAGTGTGACAGGCAATCCAGCATTCCCAGGAGTCGTGGCTCCTCCTGGCTCTCTGTGCTGTTCCCAGCAGTTTGTGCAGCAGTGTGGGATCCCCCCCATGCAGGGGAAGGGGGAAATGAGGAGCTCTGCTGGAAGATGTTGCTGCCCATTCCCTACTCCCCTCCACAGGGAAGGTCCCTGTTCCACGGGGACACTGCCCCATCCCATGGGATGTGCCCGCACAGCTTTCATCCAACACTCCGGGAGTGAGGGATGAGTCTGGAGGGAGCAGGAATTCCAGCCAGCAGCAGTGCCTTTAAACAAATTCGTATTTTGTCCAGGAGGCTGCTGGGCACCAGCCCCACTCCCTGGGGCTGTGCTGGGCCCTCTCCACACCCTCCGTGTGCCCACAGCTGACACGAAGCTGCTTTGGGCTGAAGGCTGGGAGCTGCCTGCCCTCCTCAGCAGCCTCTTCCCCGGGCTTTGAGGGAATTGTGCAGCGGGAGGCAGTGGCAGAGCCCTGGCAGTTTCTATGCCAACACAGCTGGATGGCAGCGCTGCCAGGAGGGAACTCAGTGCACCCCTAGAACAGCTGCAGAACCCCCAAACAGCTGCACGTTCCAGCACAGCTGCACCCCAACACGGCTGCACCCCCTGCCCACGCTGCCATGCTCTGCTGCCTCCCGATGTTTCCTGGAACACCCATGGAAAAACAAAACAGAGCTGAGAGAACCTCGGAGGTGTCGGATCTGTGGGCCTCTCCTCTGGGTCCTTTTTGGCATGAGGGGCTCAGAGGCCCTGGGGGCTCTCCCTGTCCCCCTCAACAGCCCCCAGCTCCCACCCCAGGGGCGTGAACTCACATTGTCCCTTGTCCCCCAGCCTGACTCAGGGCCAGGCACAGTTTGGTGAGGATCTTTCATTCTTCCTCCTCCTCCTCCTCTTCATTATCCACACCCTGGACTTGCCCTGCCCTGTGTGGGTGCCCCAGGGGTCTGGGTGCTTCCCACACTTGGGGGCACCACTGGGGTGCTGCATTCTCAGTGCCAGCCCCCCCTCATCCCAGCTGCCCACACTGGGAACAAACCACTGGCTCCTTCCCTTTCCCTCATCCATATTTTCAGTGCCCTGGTGTCACGCTGAGTCACCAGCAGAGCGATAGAAGAGGCTTTGGCAGGGAACAAGCCCAAGTTTTGATAGTTCAACTGTGGGAAAAGAAAAAAAAAAATAAAAAAATCAGTGCAATTTCCTAATTAGAGCAGCGCTGGGAACAAAGCGGGTCTGTCCGAGCCGCGGCCGGGAATGTGACCTCTGCTGGCTCCTGGTGCCAGACGGGAGCTGCTGGTGAACGGCGGTGCTTGGCAGGGCTGAAATGCCTCAGCAGGACCTGCTGTGACGCAGGAGCCCGAATTCCTCCTGCTGGGGTCCGAGGGACCCGTGGCAGGTGGGTGGAAGGAGCCACGGGGAGGTGGCAGTTGTCCCCGTGTCACCACTTTTGCTGCCCCAAAAAAAAAACCCTGCCCTGCCCTGCCGTGGAATGTGGCTCCTCAAGTCGTGGGTGAAGACGTGGCCGGGTGTCCCCAGCCTGTGTCCCCTGCCTGTGGCAGCGCAGCAGAGCGATGCCAGCTTGCTCCGTGATTAATTAGCGAGGCAGGGGACGAGTGGGGACCGCTCCCGGGGCTGGAGCCTGCAGAAAGCCTGGGGACACCGTGCCGGGAGCTGGGTGGCCTCGGGGCTGCAATGGGAGCAGGGGGAATTTGGCACCGCGTCCTTCAGGCCCCAGATCCAGCGTTTGGCTGCTTCCCGGGAGCTGGGCTGGGGCAGCCACAGCCATCAGAAATAGTCCTGGGACAGGCAAAAGTGCCCGAGGGGGCTGTGGGGCTGCGAGCAGCCCAGGGCCAGCCTAGCGACAGAAAGGGGGACACGGGCACGGGATGGCAGTGGGACATGATCCTGTCCCTTCTGCCACCTCTCTGTGACTGGATGGTCCTTCCCAGGCAGGGCTGGGTAGGGGGGAGGCAGCTCCCCAAAGTGCCCAGAGCTCCCCAAGGTGCCCAGAGCCCCCCAAGGTGCCCAGAGCCCCCAGCAGCACCTCAGCTCTGCCCAGGACGCTTCCCCAAGCTCAGCAACGTGATGCAAAATCCCATCATACCAATTATGCAAATCGCATAAACTATTCCTGTTATTCCGAAGGATCCCCAGAGAGCTCCTTAGCTCAGTAATTCAGCATTACTCACTCGTGAAACAGGCGCTGGGGCAGGTGTGGAGGGACAGGGGCTCGGGCCGTGCCCCAGCCCGGCAGCGAGGGGCACCCCGCGAGTTTTGGGGCTCCCCCAGAACACACAGCTCGGCTCCCCCGGCCGCCAGCGGGGCATGGCAGAGGTTGGGTTTGCTGGGGAGCCCTCCCAAACCCTCCCAGTCCCCAGAGGTGGCAGCAGGGATGTGTCCGGCTGTCCCACGGCCGCTGTCCCTTCCCCTCCCCGCATCCCCCCTCCCCACTCGGTGCCTCCATTCTTCCCAGGCCCCACCAGAGCTCCGCATCCGCAGCGCTTTGTTCTCCCACCCACTCCTTGTTTCCACCGTCATCCCGGCTCCTCCCTGTGCCTGCGCTCGCCGGGAGCCTCCCGGGAGAGCCGCGCTGGCAGGGCCGGGCCCCGGCGGGACACGGGGGACACACGGGGGACACGTGGGCAGGGCTGTCCCCCCAGCCGGGACGGAGCAGCCAAAACTCCAGGAGCGCTGCTGGCACCAGGAGTGTCCCAGACAGCGACCAGCAGCCCCGCCCGGCCGCCTGCATCCCACGGGATGCGGGACCGGGAGCAGAGCGTCCCTCTGGGGATTGCCATCAGTGTCCCCAGGGATGAGACCCTCACCATGGGCAGGGCCAGGTGCTCCGGGGCACAGAGTGACACGTGTGTCACATCGCAGGGCAGAGCTGTCCCCGAATTCCTGGACACAGCAGCTTGCACTGCTGGGAGTCTTGCCCAGAATCCAATGGGATTAGGGAATCCCTGGGGGGATGAGAGGCCAGGTACTTTGTCGTGCCTCAGTTTCCCCCTTGGTGAAATCATCCCACCCCACTTTGGGAGTCTCACTGGCCCAAGTGTGAGGTGGGAGTTGGGAATTGCTGGATGCAGCCCTGCAGCTTTCACCCTGCAGAATGAGGGCCTGAATTGTTCATCCTTGGCTAATCCCCAATAAATGGATTTGCTGGGTTTGCCGGTGGCGCTCGGAGGGATTTAACTGCTGGGAGCTGCTGGCACACGCAGGACATTTCCAGCCCAGGGACAGCTTCTAAGTCCTGACCCCCCTGATGATTCAGGGACCAGCACCAACAATGACAGAATCATGGAATTGATGGGCTGGGCTGGAAGGGACCTTAAAGCTCAGGGGACATTCTGCTATCCCAGGCTGCTCCAAGCCCCATCCAACCTGGCCTGGAACACTTCCAGGGTTGGGGCAGCCACAGCTTCTCTGGGAAATCTGTGCCAGGGCCTGCCCACCTTCACAGGGAGGAATTTATTCCCAGTATTTAAGCTAAACCTACTCACTGTCAGTTCCAGGCACCAGCTGGAATCCTGGTGAGCAACGGCTGCACTGCAATGGGGAGGCTGAGGCTGAGTTTGGGAGAATGTTCTGAGACCTGGGAGTGGGGTTTGCTGGCCCAGCTCCTTCATGAGGTGCTCAAAAGGAAGTGGGGGGACAGCCTGGGGTTGAGGAGGGTCCCCCCAAGGATGGCAGGGGACAGAAGTGAGTGAGGTGTTCAGGGAAAACACATCCTGTGCTCACTCACAGGGGCCTGGTTTGGCTCAAACCCACCTGGCCGATTCCCCAGTGACCCCCAGATGTCAGAAAAATCACGTTTAGATTATTTTAGAAATAAAAACTTCCTGACACAGCGCAGGCAGGGCTCGCAGTGATGTCAGGGCTCTGATGGAGAAGCCATCTGCCCGGGACCACGGGACAGGCAATTCCTGGGAATTTCATTAACACGGTGACACTCAGGTACACACCTGCCCCTCCAAGGGCTGGGGGGGCTCAGCCTGCACCGTCAGCACACGCTGAAAAGGAGGAAGAGAGAGCCAAGGGCTGCCACAGAGCCAGCGGGACTGAGGGGACAAACAAGGGAGATGAGATGGGGATGGAGATGATGGAGATGATGGAGATGATGGAGATGATGAAGATCATGGCAATGGAGGTGGCTTCTTCAGCCTGGACCTGTTCCCTGCCAGGTCTGTCCTGCTCTGGCAGTGCCAGGAGAACCCAGTGGCCACCTGGAGCAGCTGGGATTGGATCCTCCTTGGGAAACTGAGCATTTATTCAAGGGCCGTGACCAAAAACCAGCACTGGAGCCATGATGGTCCCTCTGCTTCCTCCTCTCTGTGCTGGCCAGCGGCACATCCCACTCAAATGCCCCAGGGATTCCAACCCACCTTGATTTCTCCTCTCTCCGTGTCACCGGAGGCCTCCCGAGTGGCGGAGGACGCGGCAGCTCTCGGTGAGCCACGTTCCCCTCCCTGGGCAGTTATGCTGCCCTGCAGCACCTCCCTCCCACATCCCTCCCTGGCAGCCACCGCCGCCACCAGGGCGGCCTTTGGGGAACAGGGAGTGTCCCCAAGCTGGGAACGCGGAGGGGCTGCTGGCCGGAACTGTCCCTTGGTGCAGCTGCTGTTACTGCCCTCGGACATCATTGCCCCTGGCTGCCACTGTCCCTGGCTGCCACTGCCCCCGTTGTCGCTGCCCCTGACCATCGCTGCCCCCCGGTTGTCTCTCTCCCCGGTTGTCACTGTCCCCCGTTGTCACTGTCCCTGACCATCGCTGCCCCCCAGTTGTCACTGTCCCCCGTTGTCACTGCCCCTGGCCATCGCTGCCCCCCGGTTGTCTCTCTCCCCGGTTGTCTCTCTCTCCCCGGTTGTCACTGTCCCTGACCATTGCTCTCCCCGGTTGTCTCTCTCCCCGGTTGTCGCTCTCCCCGGTTGTCACTGTCCCTGACCATCGCTCTCCCCGGTTGTCGCTCTCCCCGGTTGTCACTGTCCCCATTGTCTCTCTCCCCGGTTGTCACTGTCCCCATTGTCTCTCTCCCCGGTTGTCACTCTCCCCGGTTGTCGCTCTCCCCGGTTGTCACTGTCCCGTCCCCGTGCCGGGCGTGTGACCCGGCCGGGAGCGCTGGCGCGATGCCACGCTGGTAATTAAGAAGGAACCTAATGAATCTTCGAAAATAGCACAATTTCCTCCCCACACCTGCAGCCGAGCGGGGTGGATTACATAAGTTATTGTTGCCACAGCAACTCCGCTCCACCCGGGGCTGGAGGTGGCCGGTGCCGCGGGTGTCGCCGCTCCGTCACCCCGGGGAGGGACCGCTCGGCGCTGGGGCCGCTGCCAGCCCCGGGGCTGCTGCTGCCTGCTCATCCCACCGCTGTTCCCAGTCTGGCGTGGTGGTTCCCCACGCTGCACCCGCACCCCCGCGCTGGATGGTCCCACCTTCCCAAGGGCACACGGAGAAGGCGCTGCAGGGATCCAGGTAACCCACGGGCGCTCTGGCACCATGGTTACCCTGGGCACGCTGCAGCTGCCGCCGAGCCCCGGGGAGTGAATCACCCTGACAAAAAGGCAGCGAGCAGCAACCAGGAGAAAAAAAAAAAAAAAAGAAATAAAAGGCAATCAAAGCAAATGCTACGGCACGAGGCAGCGGCAGGTTTTTCCTGCTGAGCGCTCCCAGGGAGCTGCGGGAGGCTGCGGGGTGGCAGCGCTGCCTCGGGCTCGGGGGTCGCTGCCAGCCCTGAGGTGGGGACATGGCAAGAGCCAGGGACAAGGATTATTCGCTCCATGCCGCTCTGGCTGTAGAGAGATGAACTCCCTGGCTGCTTCCAGCCATGGAGCCACTCTGTGAGCAGGGAGAGACGAGGGAGAAAGGTTTCCAGCACTCAGATTCCAGGGGATAAGGAGGAGGAGAGTATGGGAAGAAAGTGGAGCGGCTGTCTGCGAGCAGGCCTAGATGGAAGAGATTCTCTGAGGGCTGTCCCAAAAGGCCTCTTTTATTATCAGAAATTACAAATCCTTTTATCTTCCCCACCAGAGGAACAGCTTGTTTGAATTGCTGGGCTGTCACACTGGAATTAGATGCAAGAACCCCCCACATCCATGACGTAGCGAAGAAGTTACATAACGTAACTAAAAATAAGGTGATGGAGATGCAGAGAGAGGCACTCTACTCCTGGGTGCTTGATCCTGGATCCTTCACCGACGCTGGAACGCCAGCGAGGTGCTGGTGTCTGGCTGAGGGAGTGGCGTCCTGACTGTGGTCTGGCCACGTGGGATGGAAAGTGGCACCGTGGTGTCCCAGCAGCCGTGCAAGCAGCCAGGCATTCCCCTGGGAACTCCTCCCAGGGCAGTCCTGTTCTCACAGCTGCTCCCTTTGCTCAGCCCCAGTGGGAAAGGGTTAACTGGTCGCTCCAGAAACATGAGAAAAATCCTTCTCAGGGGCTGTAAATTCTTTGCTGTGCTCTGAAGTGTGGAACCTCTGAGGCAGAAGCCAAAACGGAACCCAAAGGCAGCCAGAGGGAGCAGCTGCTGGTGCTACCCTCCTGGGCCTTGCCAGGGCCGTGGAGGGAGAACGGGAAGGGGAATAGCAACGGGAGGTTTGGGACCAAGGTATCGACCTGGGCTCCTTGTTCTCGGAATTGATGGATGTGATGGAAAACAACACACTCAGCTGCTTAACTGTTTCACTGCTGCTCACAGCAGAGAGGAGGGACAAGAAGGCTCGGCCCGTGGGCACAGCCTGGCTGTGAGGCTCCATTTAACCCCAGCTCTGGAGGACAGTGAGGCAGGGGACAGGGATGGGGCACTGGCTCCAGGCCATGGGCCTGCTCCTCGTGTCCCTCAGGGAGAAAGTCACTGCCGTTGTTGGCCCAAGGGGTGGGAAGGACAGGGATGTGTGGTTTGGATGTCCCACAGGGACCTGACAGCCAGGAGCTCTGGCAGGAGCCTCCCATGGGAGTCCTGGTTCTCCTGGCTGGCCAGGTGCCTGGGGACAGCGAGGTGACAGCCAGGGCTGGGTTCCCTTGGGCTGAGCATCCCAAGCCACCTCTGCTCTCCTGACCTCCCTGGGCAATGTGCACCCTCCTTCCCAACACCTCACAAATCACAGGCTGCTCTTCCTGCTCTGACTGCTCCTCACCCATCCACTCCCCACTGCCCCACTGGGGATGGAGCACAGCCCCAGGGTGGGGGGACAGCAGGGGTGGGGGGGACTGCAGGGGCTGGAGCGTGGCACAGCTCAGGGGTGTGGGGTACAGTGAGAGCTAAGGGGTGGGGTAAAGCAGGGGGAAAGTGTGGGGTGGTGGACTATGGGGTGAGGTACAGCAGGAGTCCAGGGTGGGCTGTGGGATGGGGAATGGAGAATGGGGCAGAGGAGGGGCACGGAATGTGAATGGGCCTGGAATGGAGCACGGCCTGGGGAATGGGAATGGGGCATGGGCACGGCATGGTGAATAGGGAATGGGGAATGGGAGTGGGAATGGGGAATGGGGTGTGGGAATGGGGAGTGGGGAATGGGGCAGAGGAGGGGCACAGAATGTGAATGGGCTGTGGAATGGAGCACGGCCTGGGGAATGGGAATGGGCACGGCATGGGAAATAGGGAATGGGCATGGGGAAGGGGGAATGGGCATGGGAATGGGGAATGGGAATGGGGAATGGGCACGGCACGGGGAATGGGCACAGGGATTGGGGAAAGGGGAATGGGGAATAGGGAATGGGCACAGGGCATGGGAGATGGGCATGGCACGGGGAATGGACCTGGGGAATGGGCACAGGGAATGGGAAATGGGCACGGGGAATGGGGAATGGGCACAGGGAATGGGAAATGGGCACGGGGAATGGGGAATGGGCACGGGGAATGGGAAATGGGCACGGGGAATGG
>CM031873.1:11377337-11404166 GCA_018697195.1 Certhia americana | reverse complement strand
CCCTCCCTGTCCCCGCATCCCTCCCTGTCCCCTCATCCCTCCCGTGCCCTCCCAGCCGCTCAGGGCCGGAGCGCGGAGCGTGGCACGGCCCGGCCCGGCCCAGCTCCTCCCTGCGGGGCGGATCGGGGCGGATGGAGGCGGGCACGGTCTCCGGGAGCTGATAAAAGGCATCGCTGCCGCCGCTCCGCGCTCTCTCCGCGCCCGCTCCCGGCTCCGCCCGCCCGCCCCGCACCCTGCGCCGCCGCCCATGGTGCTGCCCGGCCCGCCCGGCATGGCCCGCTCCGAGGAGGTGCACCGCCTCACCGAGAATGTCTACAAGGTGAGTCCGCAACAGGTGCCCGGCGCCGCGTCTCGCCGTTCTCCTCTTCTCGGAGTTATTTCCATCGCTGAATTTCCCCTTCCCCGGGACGCGCGGGGGCAGAGCGGGCGGAGGCGCCGCCGGTGCCGCCCCTGGGATGTGCCCGGGGGCGAGGGGGCACCTCGGAGCCTTCCCCGGGTGGGTACCCCCCAGGCTGGCCGAACCCGGGGTGGGCAGCGCTGTCCCCGCATCACCCCGGAGCGGGGCAGCCCCGCTGCTGTGCCACCAGCCGCAGCCATCAGAGCCTTGCCCGTGCGCTGGAGTTCGGGAATCTCTCCGGGTTTTTTTCCCTTTCTGCTTTGCTCCCGGTGTCCTGAGCAAACGCAACAATTTATGTGGTTTAATTTCCCCCCGAAGGAAGCGGTTTCTGCTCCGCTGGGTCTTGAGACCGAGACTAATAAAACTGCTGTAGCCTAACGTGTAACGCAGGATGTCGTTTGTTAAACTGGGAAGCTTGCACGATTTCCTGTGATTTAAGAACTTGGATTGAGTTACCTGAGAGCACAGAGCAGGAGAAAAAAAAAAAAAAAAAAAAAAAAAAAAAAATAGAAGAATGTAGTACGAAAAGTACTGAGGCAGTGGAGTTCTGAAGTCTTAGTTTTGGAGATTTTGGGGTGTAACAGCTGTTCAAGCTGAGCTGTGGCACCCGAAATCTTGGCTCCTCTGAATCTTGGTGACATTCTGCTGTGGTTTCTGGGGCTCCTTCCCACCCCAACAGTCATGTACCCGGACTTGCCACCGTGCAGGCTGTCCTTGGTCTGGGGCAGAGCTGGCACCAAGGTGTTCCCAGTGTTTGTGCATTGGCACTGCCGGGCCCGGAGCCGCCTGGGCAAACAGGGCTGGAGCTGTTGGGGACAGGGGCCGGGAGCAGCCTCAGCGGTGACTCAGTTGTTGTTTGAGGTGTGTAGTCCTCGAAGCACGGGGTTAATGACAGGTTTGGGGAGCAGGTCACTGTCTCCCCGGGCAGGGAGCACACGGGGCAGTTCGTGCTGTCCCAACACGTGCGCTGGAGTGGAGCCCAAACCCCAAGAAACGAGGGGCTGTCCCCTGGCTGGGCTGTCCCCTGGCTGGATCCAGAGCAGGTGGCTCGGCCGTGCCTGGCTGACCCAAAGGCAGAAGGTGCCCGGGGTCCCTTGGCCCCAACAGCCAGACATGGGCTTGGGAGGAGCCCACAGGTCTCTCCATCAGTTAGGGAACAGCTCCGTTTCTTGGGATGCCGGTGGGAGCAGCCAGATGCAGGGAATGAGAAGATGGAGCTGGTGAAGATCTCGTGGCTTCACCCAAAATCAGAGTCTCGGTGCTGGGAGCTGGAGGAGGATGGTCCCGGCTCTCGTTGCGTTCCCCGCGGTGCTCAGAGGCTCCTCTGAGGCCAACAATGCTTTCCTTGGCCTCTGGAGATGTGTGGTGTGTGGTTCCTGCAGGAACCTGGCGTGTCCTGTTCCATTGAGGACTCCAGCCCTCCCTGAGCCCAGCGGGACAGCTGGGGGGGGACTCAGGGACTGTTCCGGATCTCCTTAAGCTTTGGAGTCCCTGAATCCAGAACCAGGCCCATTCTTCGATCCCCATTACCCGGGTATTTTTATGGTCTGTGCAGCCTGGACAGGAGGAGACAACCCCCAGGATGGGGACGATGCCGCGGGGCCCCAGGGTGGGTGTCTGCCCCTGGCTTTGCCCCTGCCGTGTCTCGGCAGGCTGGGCTGGAGCAGCAGCTCCCCGTGGCAGGCTCCCCGCTCCCGCACAGGCTTTCCCGAGGCGTTCTGCTCGGGAAGCCCATTGTCATGGTTTTCCAGAAGCAGCGCTCACCCTCGGAGTGACTGTGCTAATGAGCTGGTGGAGGAGCTGTCAGCCGCCCCCGAGCCGATGCTGCCACTACAGGCAGCTGCCTACACACGGGGAGTAATTACAGAGGGAGACGGAGGCTGCTGGCACCTTCCGCCAACGTAATCCCACCTTTCCCGGTGCTGATTCACTCCCAGGACCCCGGCGTAGCGGCACAGCTGCCGGGCTGGGCTCTGCCGTGAGCCCCGGGGCTGGGCTGTGAGGATGGGCAACTCCCTCCCCGCTCAGCCCTTGCTCCGGATTGTCTTTTTTGCAGAAAGCGGGGACTGGCAATTCTTCCTTCCCCCCGAAGACAGATCTGTCTCCTCCTGCCAGATGAGATTATTGCCGTTTGCAGCCCAACCTCCATTTCATTTTAAAGCCATTTTTCCGTGTGGAAGATGGAACGGAGCCGCTCCGCGTTTGTAGAGCTGTTTGCCTAACGACACCCCGAACCCGAATTGTCGTGCAGAGAGATCACAGAATTCCTGAGGGCCCTTTGCTCCCCATCAGCTGTAATCCATGTTCCTGTGGCATCACAGCCTCTCCTCGTGTCCAGGTCCAGAGGGATGGGAGCGATTCTTCCTCAGGTGGTTCAGGAGAGGACTCGTGGCTGGTTTGGCAGTGCAGGGATGATGTGTGTGGCAGAGGAGGAAGGAGCCAGCCTGTGGCCCCCCAAATTCCATGCCCTGTGCTCCCTGCTGTCTCTGCTTCCTGCAGCCCAGCCCTGGGAAATCTGTCGGGAGCATCCCGGGGATCTCTGGCACCGCTCCCATCCGTGGTGCCACGGCTCTGGCCCTGCCAGGGCTTTGAGCTGGGAATTCTGCTCCATCCCATTCCAGACTGGGAGAGCTTTCCTGGCCTCTCCTGGAGGTGGGACACCGGCAGACATGTGGGTCCCGAGGTGTCAGGAGGCAGCAGCTCCTGCCTTGCCCTTGTCCTGCAGGCTCCCTGTGCTCCTGCTGGGTGCTGCTCCCCTGGGTGCAGCCTCAGTGCTTGGTTGTGCTCGTGGGTCAGGTTTCAGTGCTGCTGCTCGTATTGCAGGGCACAGGGCCAGCTCCTCTGGCACAGCCTGGGGCTGAGCCCACAGCTGTGGGGACCCTCCTGGCTCCTCAGAGGAGATCCCAGCCCCCAGGACTTGAGGATGGCCCAGCCTTGCAGGGGTGGCCACTGGTGGCTACTGACCCCGTCTGTGCCCCATGTGGGTCCTCATCCCAGTTCCCTTCAAACCCAGACCCTGACACAAAGATGTTCACAACTCCTGCCCTGAGGTTTGGGTCCCCTCATTCTCTGCCATGACAGCCAGGACAAACCAAATGCCTTTAGATGAGGACTGGTTTTTTCCCTGATTTTACCTGCTGGGCTCTTTCTTGACAGAAACTTGGCTCTTGAAACCCCCAGGGCTGTTCCTGATGGCGCTGGGCAGGAGAAGCTGTGATGGAGGAGGCAGCTCTGGGCTTTGCTGGGCATTAAATATTGATAGCAAAATGATGAAGGTGCTCCTGGAGCAGTGCTGACCCATTTAGACACAAAACTTCCTTAGAGCTGAGCTGCTTCTGCAGTGTGGCTGTGGCAGTGGAGAGTCCCCAGGTGCTGCCCCTCTGTCCATGCTCACCCAGGGCAGCCGTGCCTGGGCCCAGCTCCCTGTGCAGTGTCACTCCTGCAGGGAGCCACAAAATCCTTTGGAAGGTTGGAAAAACCCTCTGAGAGCATCAGATCCAACCATTCCCTCAGCACTGCCAAGGCTACTAAGCCACGTCCCCAGGTGCCACATCCCTGTGGGTTTGGATGTGTTCAGGTGTTGTGCAGGGCTTGCCTGAGCTGGAGAAGCCTGAGCCACATCCCCTTCCAGCTTGAGTAACTTAAATTTAGGATTTAGGAGCTGGACTTGCAGCCTCCTTCCAGCTTGGGATATTTTATTCTTTTCCACGATTCTAAACTTTTCCTTATGGAGCATCCTGGCTGTAGCTGGAGTGTGCTCGGAGGGGAGAAAAGGGACTTTGTTTCTGTTGCTTCTTCCCCCACCAAAGGGAGCAGGGCCGTGTCCTGGAGACCTTGTGCTTTGCATTAGTTTCATTTTTGGCAGCTGAATAAAGCCGTGCCAATCCCGGAGAGCTGAGTGGTATTACCCAGGGAATTCAGTGCAGTGGAACAAAGCAAAGCCCTTTCAACCCTTGGCTGCCAGGTTTCGTGTCTCTGTTTTTCTGAACTCTGCCCAGGCAGCCCATGGAAGGCAAACAACTTGTGGGTGCTGCTGAGGGGACAAAATCTGGGGAGAATGAGATTTGCTTTCATTGCCACGGTGTTATTGAATATTTGCTTTGCTGCTGGTGTCCTGCAAACCTGGATTCGCCTCTCCTGTGGGGGACAGCCCTGCCAGAGCCCCATGGAAAGGGATGAACCCTGCTCCTGCCAGGGGAGCAGCTCCAGCACGTCCCTGGGTGTGAGGGGTGATGCTGTTGAGCCATTTCATGGCACAAATCTGTTAATTTTCAGTTTCTCCTTGGCAGGGCTCTCACCTGGAGGGGGGTGCGAAGGCTCTGGAGTCACCTTCCCTTCCCACCCTGGGAGTGAGAGGGAGGCTTGGAAAAGGCTATTTTTATCTCTGGGGTGAGGAGCCCTTTTCACCGCTCTCATCCTGCCAGGCTGTTTTTGTTGGAGGCTCCAGACAATGTTTTAAAAACATTCACTTTCAGCAAACTTCCTCCTGGGGGCTGGTGAATTTTATTTGGCCAGCACAGAGTCACCTTCCCGCTCCTTCAGCCGCTCCATGAGACCCTTTGGGGGCTTTTATCTCTTTATTTGTTGCTTTAGAACAGCTCTTGTGGAGCAGTGGGGAGCAGGACCTGCCCTGAGCAGCACCAGGGCTGGCTTGTGCTTTGATTCCCTCTGGTTTGGGCAAAGATGTGCTGAATTTCAGATGATGCTTTTTGTCTGGGGATCCTGTTCCATCATTAATTCCCTCGGTTTCATGCTCAGGACGATGTGTTTACACGGGCACTGCTGAGAAAATCACACTATTTACATATCCCTGTGCACATCCACGTACACAAACACTGCTCTGAACCTGCAAAAATCTCCTCCCTGCAGAAATTCTGCCAACATTTCTGCTGCTTGAATGTTTTTCAGCCTCAGAGTGCTCAGGCTGGGCTGGAGCTGAGCATCTGCCAGACGCGGGGATGTGTCTGTGTCCCTGTCCCTGCCATGGGCAGTGATCCCAGCCTCTGTGGGATAACCTGGGTAGATTTGGGGCTGGAGTTGGAGGTGATGTGGGCAGGATGGAGCAATCCTCGCCAGGGGTAATTAACTCCTGTGCAATTGTCTCCCACACGTTGGAGAACACCTGACTTGTTGCTACAGGTTCATTTTCTCCTTTCACGCTGAGCACATCCCCCAAACTGCTCTGAGCTGCCCCAAAACACCTTCCAGGGGCCCTTAATGAGTGGGGCAGCTCCTCATTAGCCTCGTCAATCATCCTCTGCCCTTTGCCGTTGTGGCTGGTGCTGTGAGGACCTGGGAGCTGCTGGGGACAGGCTTTGGGGACATCGCAGCCATCCTCAGCCCACTGCTCCCACCAGCCTGGAAGGATTAACAGGATTCTCCTGGATTCCAGGATTTCTCCTGAAATGCCAATGCTGGGGTGATGCCACCCCTCTGACGGGTGCCCCACTCAAAAGTCCTGCCCAGAGGAACCCAAAAAAGGGCTGTGAGGAGCCAAGGAGGCTCTGCCTGAGCCCTGCACACGTGCAGAGAAAATTCAGCTGCCAGCCTCGAGGGCCGGGGCAGCAGGAACCGGGATAAAAATGCCTCAGGCAGAAAATGAGCTTTATAGTGTTCGGGCAGCCTCAGATGAGGTGACAGATGCTTAATCAGCTTATTCCCAGTAAGTGTCTGCCTGTCTTCCCTCCCCTGCCCGGGGTGGGACTCTGCCAGCAGCCTGGGGGTGCAGAGCCCCTGTTCCCAGTGCTCCATCCCTCCTCAGGGACATCCCTCTGCTGGCTCTGAGCTCCTTTTCTGGTGGCACCTTGGTGGGAGGGTGTCCCCAGGGTGGGGCAGGATTGGGAGCAGCTCTGGAGCTGGAACAGGGCTGGATCTGGAGGCTCCCAGGAGGGGTTGGAGGCTGTGGCTGGGATCGGTGTCGGGGTGAGGGCCCTGCCAGGGAGGGCTGTGACTGTGGGGCCAAGCACACAAAGAGCCCTTCTTCTTCTCCCTGATCCGATTATTGCTTCCCCCATCTGAGCTGAGGCCTTGGAGCGGGGCAGGAAGGGCTCAGACAGTGCTGCCCGTGTTCACCCCCAGCCCCTGGGCAGGGGGGCAGTGCCCAGGTACCCCGGTGGGATTCCTGGCACAGCTCGGGGGGTGCTGGCTGCTGCTGGGGCTCACTCCTGCCTGCACATCTGGAATTCTGCTCTTTCCTGCCTGTCCGTGGTGGGCTGGGCTGGAGCTGCTCTCCGTGGCCATCCCAGCAGTGGGACATCACTGCCACCACCCCAGGACTTGGGTCACCTCCTTGGTTGGTCTGAGGGCTGGTGCTGCCCCAAGCAGCCACTTACAGTCGCTATTTTGGGTTTGTTTTTTTTTTTTCTTTGCTATTTCTGATAATTTTCTGATTCACTTTCCTGTCCTGGGGAAGCATCTCGTGCAGAGCCCCTCGTTCTTGTCCCTCGTGGTGCTCAAAGCCAGCTTGGTGTTCCTCGGTGAGGAGAGGGAGGATCCTGGGGCATCTTCCAGGGAGCTGGGGGGATTTTTTTGTGTTTCTCAGGACAGAGTTGAGCATGGAGCTGTTCACTGCACTTGCCATCACTCCTGCTAATCCCCACGATGTTCTCTTCCCTTTAGACCATCATGGAGCAGTTCAATCCCAGCCTCAGGAATTTCATTTCTATGGGGAAGACCTATGAAAAAGCCTTAGCAAGTAAGTGACATTGGGACTTGCCAGGCTGGGGAGCAGGGGGGGAAAGCTGGAAAACCTTTGCGTTTTGTTGAAAATCTTTGGGGTTTTGTTGGAAAGTTCCTTGTTCCCATGGGGAAGGAGCTGGGAGGATGGTTCTTGGGCCACGTTGGGATGTGCAAGGCCATGGATGTGGGAAGGATTCCAGGGAGAGAATGTTGGGAGGCAGGGGGATAACAGAACACATCTCCAAACAGTTCATCTTTAAATGTTTGTTTAAAATATTGAGAATTGAGGGTTTAAGCTCTGTTTAAAGAGGTGCTGTTGAAATGTTTAAATTGCCCAGAAGAATGAAGAGGGAAAAAAAAAAAGTCCTGGTGGCAGCTCTTGATTGGGAATGCAGGATCCTTTTGGGAACCATTAGGGAGGTGTAGATTTAAGTGATCAAAAGGAAGCTAGGAATTGATTAAACCCTAAAAAGGACTATTTTGACTTAAACTGGCTTTGTGCACTGCCTGGGCCCCCCTCAGCTGGGTTTTAAGGAGGTTTTAAGCTTTGCTCAAGCCAGAGCTGTGTTTTTCCACCGAGGGCTCTGCTCTCTTCAGAGCTACACGTGCCTCCTGGATTTTATTTCTGAATAATCCCAGTGAAATTGCCAGTGGGGAAGAGTCTGTCATCATCTTCAGCCAGCGGGGGAAAACCACTTTGGTGTCCCCTGCCCTGAAGTGCCGGGGTTTGGGATCTGACCTTTGGGAAGGATCGCTGCTCCTGCTCCCTGCCTGCAGCACGTTTTCTTTCCCACAAGCCAAGTGAGGCTCCTGGCTGTTTCCATGAGGATTTTTCAGCCCTCCCCCTGTTCCCAGGTGCCCCGGACACAGCGTCCTGCCAGCGCTGGGCACTGGTTTAAACTGGGATTTAATGGATCACCCGGCTGTGACGGGGCAGTGCCCATCCAGCCCGGTCCACTGCACAGGGGCTGCAGACTCTGCTCCCAGGGAAAGGGGCACAGGGCACCCTCACAAGCAGCAGCTTTCCCAGAAATTCCAGCAGAGTGGAGTTCATAATTTGCGGGTGCTTTTCCCTGCTGCTTCCTTCCTGGCTCTGACAGGGAGATGATCTGTTTCCCTTTGGGACTGTGGGTTTTTTTTATTTATTTATTCCACTGAAATATCCTCCTGATAACTCACCTGGGAGGTGGATCTGTTTATCCCGTGCTGTCCTGTCCCAACCAACCGTGGCACTTCGGGGTAAGCAGTGTGATCTCTGGGTTTGTGCTGTTCCCACATCCCCGCTGTGCAAAGGCAGCCAAGGATCTTCCTGTAATTTTTAACTTGGCTCTGCTCATCCTTCCCCTCGCATCCCCGAGTTGAGGGGCAGCAGGAGGAAGTGCAGAGCCCAGGAGGCAGAGCTGAGGCAGCGTTGGAAGGCTGGAGCTGAGGCTGTACAGCGTGTTCTGTGATTAGAGGAAACCCCCTGCTTATCTGATTAGAGTCAAGTGTGGAGCTGGAATGTCAACAAACAAGGCTGAACTATAATGAAAGTCTGTGATATTCAATTATTCCGCAGTGATTTCTCTGAGCAGCATTAGCAGCCTGATGCTTGCACTGCAATGGAAACCACCACAGTCCTGCACATACCTTTTTTAATCCTAAATTACCCTGTAATCTCACTGCTCCAGCTTTCTTTGCTCGCTTTTCCTCTATTTGTTGTGTGGTCCCTCCCCGTGGGGTTGAGCCCTTTGAGGAAATACCTATTTTAGTTTCCAGCGTCTCCTCAGTGCCCCAGAAGTTCTAACAGCCATTAAGGAGAACATAACCTGCTTTTCTTGGTGCTTTTTAGGCATGACATACGCAGCAAAAGGGTACTTTGATGCTCTGGTGAAGATGGGCGAGTTGGCCAGTGAAAGCCAAGGATCGAAAGAATTGGGTGAGTCCCCAGTTTGCTGCTAAATGGAGCTGCAGGTTCCAGGAGTGGAACAGAGCTTTGGGTGCTGCTGAGGGGATCAAACTCAGTGTGGAGCTGGTCCTGCCCTGTCTCAGTGATGGCAGTGTCTCTCTATTTGCTGTTAATGCAGTTTGGAAACCCCCTGGTGCTCTCAGTGGTGAGGTTTTGGCTTGTGGTGTTTTTGCAGCTCCGTGGTGGGTTTTGCTCGCCAGGACAAGCAGCAGATTTTGGGGGAGCTGGGGCTGATCAGGGACCTCTGGAGGGGCAGGGGCTGTGCTGGTGGAGATCAGCCTGTGTTGGTGAGGCTGGGGCTGTGCCCTGGCTGCAGCAGCTCTGCCCTGTGCCCGCTGCCAGGGACTCGTGTTTGCCCAATCGATGGCAAACGTCATGAGCTGTTCACTCTGCTGCCTCCTTCCCCTCTCTCACACTTATTTATTTCCTCAGTAAAGCCTTTGGCAGCTGCTTTTCCAGCCCAGATATCCTCCTGTATCCTCCCTCCTCACAGCAGTGGTTTGGGGTGACAACCCCATGGTTTGGGGTGACCCTCCCAGTGTCCCCCCATGGTTTGGGGTGACTCTCACAGCTCCTCCCACAGTTTGGGATGACTCCTCTCATGGTTTGGGGTGACTCCCCCATGGTGACTCTCCCAGCTCCCCCTGGGATGCTGCACCTTGTTAAGGCTCTCCTGGAGTGAGATGGGCCTCAGTCTCGTGTCTGTGCAGTCCCAGGTGAGCCCTCCTCCTTTTCCTCCTCCTCCTCCTCCTCCTCCTCCTCCTCCTCCCCCTCCATCCCTCCCGCAGCTCTGGCTCAGTGGCGATGGCAAAGTGCTCATTAAATCATCTCTCCGGGGCAGGCAATTAACAGAGAGGTTGAGCTGATACGACTCTAAAGGCTGAAGGAGTCGGGGAGCAGCCCCTGGGCTCTGGATTTGGTGTCAGACCCCGCTCCCCCCCAGCCCTGCTGCTGCCTCAGAATTGTGCTGGGAAAGCAGTAAGTGTCTATGGAAACCGAGTCGTGGATTAAAGCTGCCTGGAGCAATCTGCTTCTGTTTAATAAATAAAACAAAGGAGCCCTGTGTGCTGCGAGGGCTGTGCAGAGCCTGTGAGGAGCTGCTGCTGCCTCTCTGGGGCTGGGGGACCCCCAGCTCTGCCCTCCTGCAAGGGCACTCGGGGGCAGCCTGGTCAGAGGGCAGCAGCCTGGGGACTCCTCAGAGCAGCTCCAGGTCTGCTCACAACTTCAAAAACCTGGATTTGGGGACTGCTGGCCCTGGTTCCTCATCAAAGGACGATTTTTGATGGCCTCGGTGCTGTCTCCCCGTGTGTGGCTCGAGTATTTTGGGGTTTCAGGTGTTTCCAAATCACTGATCCTTCCCCTCCTGGTGTGGACACATCCCAGGGAGGCTCCTGGCAGCTCGGGCTGCTCCTCAGCCTCGTGCTCTGTTGATCCTGCTGATATTTGCTGTGGCAGCTGCTCCGGGCTGCCAGGAGAAAGTTGAGATAAAATTTCTGGCTGCAGCTCAGCGGAGCTGATAACAGCTGGGACACAACCCCCTCCCAGCAGATGTGTAAACAGGGGCTGAGAACTGCTCTGGGTCGGGGCTGTGCTTGCCAGAGGTGCAGCTTTTCCTGGGAACACCTTTGCCTTATCACTCCCTGAGCTGGGAATGCTGATAGTGCCGGAAAGGGGCTCTGCTCTGGGTTATTTCATAGCATTTGGTTTGGGCTGGAAGGGACCGTAAAGCTCATCCAGTGCCACCCCTGCCATGGGCAGGGACACTTCCCACTGTCCCAGGCTGCTCCAAACCCCATCCTAGCTGGCCTTGGACACTGCCAGGGTTGGGGAATTCATTTTAGAACGGTAAACAGGAATTCTCTTAATTGCTGCTTCCATTAATGTTGTTCCCCCATCTCCCTCCATGAGTGGGATTTTTTTCTGTGACTTTATAGGGAAATCTGCTTCAAGGTGTCAGCCAGGACCAGGAGATGCTCAGGATTGCAGCTCATGTCCCCAGCCACCATGGACAAAAATCTGAGATAATTCCTTCCCTTCCCAAACCCCCTCTTTCCTAATCTGGGTGTTTTCCTGGTGTCCCAGCCCTGTGACAGGTTGGACACGGAGCCCTCTGGAGCATTGCTCTGGGTTCAGCTCCTGGCTGCCCTTGGGGTTTGCTGAGCACTGGGCATTTTCTCTGAATTCCCCATCAGATTTTCGGAGCTGTGTGTAGACGGGATAATCCCTGCTGGGAATGGAAAAGTGGCCATAATAACCAGCAAAATGCACTTGAGCTGTAATCGGCTCTGGGGGCTGAGTTTTCAGGGGTAACTGTCTGGTGGGGGCTGTCTGAACCCCAGTGCTGAGGTTTTTGGGGGGTGATTTGGGGCTGTGGGGTGGTGCTCTGAGCTGGCATTTTCCCACAGCAAACAGAGCTGCCTTTGCTCTGTGTCCCTGCTGGCCAGGCCCTGGCATTTGGCATTAGGTCTGTCCCCACAGGTGCCCTTGAGAGAGGCTCCCCAGGCTGTTCCTCACCCCCTCGGTGGTTGTGGCAGTGACTTTAGGGAAGATGAGCTGAGGTGAGGAGCCTGTGTCTGACCAGGGAAGGTTTGTAGCCCCTTCCAAGAAGCTCCAGCCTCATGCATGAGTCCTCAGGTGACTTTGGCCCCTGTCCAGCTCCTACCTAGATCCCTTGGATGCTGCTCAAAATGTCGTTTCTTTTGTCCTCCTTGAAAACCAGGCCATGACAAAGTCATGGAAAGGGGTTTTCTCCTCCTGGTGAGCGGAGCTGGAGACATTTCCCCCGGGATGCTGGGGCTGAGCAGCTCCTGCAGGAGGTGGATTTTGCTCAGCACTTGTTTCTGGGAGGTCCCTTGGATGTGTGAAGCTGCTCTGGGTGACACACCAGGCTGTGAAAGGGCAGCACAGGCAGTAATTACTCAACCATTGTTGAGCTGAAAGGAGCCCCTGGCACATAATGGCTTTTTATTTCCACAGTAAAATCAGGACCTGGCACCTTCATGGCTTGGATGAGATTTTACAGCTCATCCGGGTTCCACCCCTGCCATGGGCAGGGACACCTTCCACTATCCCAGCTCGCTCCAAGCCCTGTCCAGCCTGATCCTGGACACTTCCAGGGGCATCCCTGAGTTCAGGCAGGGTCTGTCCCAGCTCCCAGTGGCTTTGTGCTGCACCAGATCCTCTGGGAGCAGGGAATAATCTGTTAATTGGATTTGTGGTTGTTTTGGGTAGATACTTCCTGCAGCAGTGGAGGTGCAGGTATAGATCCCACAGGTGCCAGAGGTCACCGTGGAGCCCCGAGGGGGACCAGGGACTGCTGGAGCTGTGTGGGCTGGTGGCTCTGTGGGGTTTGGGGCCAACAGAGCTGCTGGTGTCCACTGGGAACCAGTCAGAGCAGTGCCCAGGCTGACACAGAACTCCAGGAAATATTTTCCTGTGATTTGTGGCAGTGTCCCTGCTGTGGAGGGGAGCTCCTGGCTGGGAGCCGAGATCTTTTTGGTGACCCTTTAAATTTGGGCTTAACAACGCACTTAACGCTTTGTGGGTGACAGCTGGGTGCTGGTGGAAGGAAGGAAGCTGCAGGAAGGGGCTTGCTGAGGGTGCAGGAAAACAAGACAGTCCTCTGCTCAGGACAGGGCTTTTCTGCTGCCTCCATCCCTGCCACGAGGAGCAGACGGCCAAGGCTCCTTCTCGCCAACCTTGGTTGGCACGTGGTGGTGGAGGGTTGCAAACGAGCATCTGTGAGGACCATGTGGCCTGGCTGGGGCTCCCAACGTGTGGCAGATGTGTGTAACGTCTGGGTTTCACCTTCCCTGGTGATGGTGACAACTTCCAGGATTCCCACCTGCCGTGGGAAGGATCCTGCAGGGATGCTCCCTCCTTTCGGGGGAATGGGGCTGGTTTCTGCCAGCACTGGGGGGAGTTTGGTGGGTTTGAGGAGGGGGTTTTGGCTGGGTGAGTGGCCAGCCCCATGTCCTGGAGGTGTTTGCTTCCTCTCTGGACCTGCCAGCCTGCCAGAGGGGTCAGATCAGGCTGGGCAATGTGAGGGTTTTTAATTAACCAGTGCCACCAGTGCAGCTCCTGGCAGGGCACTGGGGGCTCACTGGGCTGTGCATCCTGGTACAGATCCAGGACTGGCCCCCATCCCGGGGGGCTGTGGGGGGGACAGAACATCCCAATCTCTGGTAAAAGGGTCAGTGGCAGCTGCCCAGCCTGAGGGAGCCAGCTACTGGGAACTGGCAACCCAAGCCAGGGGGCCTTGGGAAACTTCTGCTTTTCCATTTACCTGCTCTCTTAAAAAAAACAAAAACAAATGGAAAACGCCTTAAGCTGTGCCAGGCGGGGCTGGAGCAGCGCTGAGGAGTGGCTGATGAATGATCAGCACATTTCCCCAGTCCTCTGGGGCTGGCAGAAGTGAAACCCTTGTGGAGGGAGAGGAAAGGGATGAGTCAGCGTGGAGAAGCTGATTGTTTCCCCACACTCGTCTCCTTCCCCCCTGCACACGGATCTTCCCAGCTGTCACACGGAGCTGCTGGAAGTGCTCCCTGGCACTGGGGAGCTGCTCTGTGCTGGCTCTGTCAGCCTGGGGCAGACTGTGCTGCTGGCAGGGAGCAGCAGAAGGCATTGCAGGAGTTTCCAATGGGATCGTTCAGCTTGGAGAAGCCCTCAAGATCTCTGAGCACAGCTGGTGACCCGAGTCCACCATTAGTGTCCCCAGGTGCCACCTCTGCCTACTACACTGGGTTCTGCCTTAAATTTGGCTGCCTCAGACCTTCAGCACCGAGGTGTTGTGTGAGCAGGGTTATTGCTGGCTGGTTTTTAGGGGATGTGCCCAAGTCCTGACTGCACGAAGCTGCTGATGGGAGGTGGCCACTGGTCACCATCTCCTGGTGGACAGCCTGGGCTGCTGCAGCCCTGCACATGTCTCTGAGCAATCCGGCTCCTTGATTAATGCATAGATAGTATTTTTATTAGAAATCCTCTTTTCGAGGAGGGTGCGTCAAAAAATAACCTGGAGTGTCTGAAAACTCCCAAGCAAACCCTTGAGAGCTGGGTTCCCCCTCCTGCTTCACCTTCTGGAGGGGCAGCTGGCTCCTGCGGTGCCAGCAGGGATGGGAGGGATGTGGAACAACCTGTTTGCCTGTTGTGGGCTGGGTGTGGAAGGGAAGGGCCCACAATAGCTCCTATAGTTCTTCTCCCAGAACGATACTGTGAGTCAGCCGTGAGCAGCAGCTCCTCCTCCCCGTGTGCTCCTCGGCAGCCTGCGGGGAGGGGAGAAACCCCAGCTCTGCCTCCTGCCCTTCCCCGGCTCCCTTTGTACCTCTGGGTGTAGTTTACTCGGGGTTTCTCCACCTGGAGGATGTGTGTTTTGGCACCTGGGGACGGCTCACACGGTGACCTGAGCTCCAGTCCCGCTGCACGGGGGGAGTTGGGGTGTTTAGTTTACAAATCCCTCTGGCAGCTGATGTGAAACGCCCCTGGCGTGGGTGGCTGTGCTGCTGCTAGGGCGTGTGCCCTGTGCCACTGTCCCAGCCCTGCCACCCAGCTCCGTGGGGTGGTCCCCTCAGAATTTCACCCCTGGCACAGAGCCACAGCTTCTTTTCCAAGTCGAATTTTGGACTATTTAGGCTTTCCAGCTACCGTGGTACCCCTTAGTCACAGCTGAAGTTGATCCCTGCAGCTTTGGGGTGGCTTTGGGGTGAGGTGTCTGCTGCAGTCTCTGGTCTGGAGGGTTTGGTGAAGCAGCTGTTGGGGTGGCAGAGGTGCTCAGTGGGGATTCACACCCTGCTGCTGCTTTTAGGGGATTCAGTTCAAATCCTGCTGCCCAGCTGGGCTGCCAGCAGTGGCAGGAAGCCTGGAGCTGGTTCCTTTGGGGGGCAGAGCTCTGGAGGAAGCTCCTGAGGCTCTGGGCAGGCATCCAGCTGCCTTCCTGCCACCTCGTGGTGCTGGGCTGGGGGGGACAGCAGAGTCCCCTGAGCTGGGGAGGGACAGCAGAGTTCCTGGGTTGGGGGGAACAACAGGGTCCCCGGGCTGGGGGGTACAGGAGGGTCCATGGGCTGCAGGGACAGCAGAGTCCCCCAGGTTTGGGGGGGACAGCAGGGTCCCCAGGCTGGGTTAGGTGACACAGCAGAGTCCCCTCAGCAGGCTGGGACACAGCAGGGCTGTGCTGTGGGAAAGGCTCCTTGCACTGCTGGCTTTGATGTGGGGCTGGGACGCCTCGGTTGGATCTGGGGGTGGGGGGTGGTGCAGGAGAAAGTGGAACCCAAAAGATGGCTATCAGTGCTGAGAGATGCACCACGAGCTGCCCTGGCTGCTGGGAACGGGCCAGCTCCCTGGGAGGGGAATGTGGGAGGGTGGCAGAGCCCTCTTGTCCCAGAGCAGGGGTACCCTGGGATGGATTTGGGGACAGGGATGGTATTTCTGGGTGCCTCAGTCCCTGCTCTCAGGTGCTCTGTGACAGTGACCAGAGCCCCCAGGCCAGCACTCCTGGGATTTCTGCTCCAGCCAAAGGGGAAGGGACAGGGACAGGGGGTGGTACAAACTTTGGGGCTAATGAGAGAGCCACCCTTGCATTGGCACCCCCTGACAAAGCCACCTCGGGGTGACCTCAGGGCCTCCTTGCAGTGGGAATTCAGGCACTTCCCACCATTGAGCCATTTCCTGGTGCTCCTGTGGGGGTGACCCCTGGTCTGGATGTGTGACACCGCTCACGTGTGACACTGCACACGTGTGTGGTGGCCGGGGCTGAGGGCTCAGCACCTGCAGCAGCCACGGCAGGCTGGGTGGAGATCTCTGCATGATGTTTCCTCGTGGGGAGGGAGCAGAGCTGCAGCTCTGCCATCTGGTCACCTCCTGCTTGCTGGGACGCTCTGGGTGTCACTGCTCTCTCAGGGGGCACAGGGGGACGGTGGCCCTGCCACCAGCCGGTGCTACAGCCGCTTCTGTCACTGCAGCTGCCTGCCAAGGGCCGGGGTTTTAATGTTTGCAGAGAGGTTTGAGACACGCTGTGTGGTGCAAGGTACGAATTGCTGCAGCCAGGAGAGCAAAGCAATGTGGAGGCAGGTTGTTCCTGGTCACCTGGGGGTGTTGACACAGCTGGCACGTGGCCCAGGGACATGGTGGGGACGTGGAGGGACAGGCTGGGGCTGGGGCTGGCTCAGCGTGCACCAGCTGTGCTGGGAGAGGCTCCCACTCGTTCCTTTGCCCCACTGAGATGCTGGCTTTCATTTGCAAACAGCTCCACAGAGGTTGGGAGCCTCTTGGGAAGCTACAACCTGCCATGGTGGAAGGAGAAGCTTCCAAACTCAGCCTTGAAAAGAGCTGACAGAGCTGGGCTGTCCCCAGGGCTCGCTGTGATCCAGAGACAGGGCTCTTAGTGCTGGCTGTGTTCCTAAAAGATGCTCCCGTGTGTGTGTCTGGCTCCAGCCACGCTGGGGCTCCTGCTGAGCCAGGACACAGCCCTTCCTGCAGGAACAGCACTGGGTGTGGGGCTGCAGTCCTGCGCTGGAAAAGAAAAATTCAAGGAAGTGGCAGGACAGGAGCTGGGATTCCTTGGCTGCAGTGGGGATCCCGGGGCTTAGCCCCGTGTCCTGTGACCTGCACTGGGTGCCAGGGCTGTGTCTGTCCCTGTGCTGGGCCTGGGGAACAACAAGGACAGACCCTCCCTGGTGTCGGGGTCCTGCTGCTGTTGGTCCTTGTTCCCCTTCCTGCCTCACAAGGTTTACCTGTTTGTCCCAGTGATGCAGGTGAGCATTGGCCCACTGCAGCTCCCCAAAGGTGGGCACGGGGGGTACTCCAGGAGCCCCCCTGGGCCCGGCTGGGGACCCTCCCTTGGCAGCAGGGTGCTGCCTGCCCCAGCCCCAGGGTGTCCCCTGAGCTCGGTGCCTCAGACCCTCCCTGTCCTGTCTCTGCAGGGGATGTGCTCTTCCAGATGGCAGAGGTGCACAGGCAGATCCAGAACCAGCTGGAGGAGATGGTGAGTGCCCAGCCTGGCGTGCCGGGGTCCCTGTCAGTGGAAAATGCTTTTCTGTGCCTTGTCCTGATGCCACCAGCCCCTCTACCATGGATTTGCTAAGCTCCAAAGGGTCTGCATTGCTTGGGCATCCTCTTCAGCCCTGCTGGGCCCTCTCTGAGTGTCCCTCGCTGCTCTCAGCCCTGCTCTGGTGCCCTCCCCAGTGCCACCTACTGCTCCCCAGGTGGGCTCTGCCAGCCCTGCCCCAGCACTGTGTGTTTTCTTTCTCCCTGCAGCTCAAGTCCTTCCACAACGAGCTCCTGACGCAGCTGGAGCAGAAAGTGGAGCTGGACTCCCGGTACCTGAGTGTGAGTTCTGTGTGTGTGGGTCTGGCACAACCCTGGCCTCGGGGGTCCCTGGGTCTCCCCCATCACCTGCTCCCTGTTGGGGACGTTGTGCCATGCTACAGACGTGTCCCCAGTGTCACACCCTGCCTGGGACAGCGCTGTCCCCTCTTTGCTCTGGGGAATCCTCCTTTCCCAGGGGCTCTGCTGGTTCCTGCTGCAGCCCAGGCTCAGGACTTTGTCCTGTCACATCCAGGCTGCGCTGAAGAAATACCAGACGGAGCAGAGGAGCAAGGGGGACTCCCTGGACAAGTGCCAGGCAGAGCTGAAGAAACTTCGCAAGAAGAGCCAGGGCAGCAAGAACCCGCAGAAATACTCGGACAAGGAGCTGCAGGTAGGAACCCGGGCCGGGCACACACGGGGGTGTTCGGGGGTATTCGGGCTGTGGCAAAGCCCTGGGTGAGGATTTGCTGCTCTCCTTAGAGAAAGGGGAGCAGCAGCTTTAGGGGTGCGGGTGTTCCCATGGCCACAGAGCAGAGTGGGGCTGGAGCCTGCCCCTGCTCCACCCAGCGCTCCCGCTGCTTTTTCCCCTTTGCCTTCACGCGTGGCCCCGAGGGATCGTTAATTCCTACCGTGCCTGATCCATCGGGAGGGTGTTTTCTTGTGTGTTTTCTGTGCCCCTTCCCCCGCGGCCGGGGGCGGCTGCGGTGAATCAGAGCGGTGTGATGTGTGATGCTGTGCGGTCCCTGCCGGGGGCTGCGCTCAGGGGTGGGCACGGCGGGGAGGCAGAGCTCCCCACGAAGGGGGAGGCAGGCTTGGATCCCACTGAGGAGCATCCAGGGCACGTCCTGGCAGTGCTGAGGGGCTCTGGCACTCGGGTCACCTGTGGATCCCACTGGGGTCAGTGATGGATCCCACTCGGGTCATGATAGATCCCCAGCAGGAGTTGTTATCTCTGCACCCTGAAAACTTCACTGTGAGCTTTGCCCCGAGCCTGGCTGATCCAGGCAATCCTTCAGGGATAACTGATGCACCAACGTGCCCTGGCTGGCAGTCGAGTGCTGCTCCAGGAGCTGCGGCTCCACACAGTGGTGGTGGCACAAGTGGTGCTTGGAAAGGTGAATTCCTGAAGCCAGGAATTATCCAGTTGTGTCTCCAAGGCAGGAGTGTGTGTGTGTGTTATGTTGGGACCAGGGTCTGTTTCTTCACGTGTCAGAGATCTGTGTCTGCTGAAGGAGACCTGGACAGTGGTGGCACTTTGCTCCTGGGGGTGGATTTGATGGCATTTAGTGGCATTGAATCTCCAGCAGAGAGTTACAGTGAGGTTTGTGCTGGGGAAGTGACACCCTTGATTGCACTGAAATCTGGGAAATGGTGCTGTGAACCAGAACAAGCACTGAAGGAGAAGAATGCAGCTGCCATTGTCCCCTGTGGCTTGGTCTGTGGGTCCCATGTGGAGCCAAAACTCTGGGAGGAGCTGAGATGGCACAGCAGGAGCAGGACTGGGAGGTGCTGGAGCGGGGCTGGGAGGTCCTGGAGCAGGGCTGGAAGTGCTGGAGCAGGACTGGGAGGTGCTGGAGGAGGACTGGGAAGTCCTGGAGCAGGGCTGGAATTGCCAGCACACTCCTCCATGACCAGCCTGCTGTGGTGGGGGCTCTGCTGTGTTCTCCAGAGCTGAGCAGCTGAAACCACATCAGAGCGTGGCGTCTCCACAAGTCCCAGCTTTGAAATTCCTGCTGGGTGAGAAAAGCCCCGTCAGGCCCCAAGCCCAGCGTGGGGGGACCCGGGGATCAAACCTCTGTTACCCCCACCTGTGAGAGCTGCTGCCAGGGCCAGCAGAAGGGAACTGCTGCCAGAGCCAGCTCCTGCCAAGCCCCGGGGCAGGGATCCCCATCCCAGCCGGAATCCACCCCAGCTGGGCTGGAGGGTGGGCTGAGCCTCCTGCTGGGATGTGGCAGGGATGGGGCAGTCCTGCTAGCACAGGGAAACAGGATCAGACACTCATTCCCTTTAATCTTTCGGCAGTAAGTATTTAGGAAGTGCTTATCTCTGGAAAACCTTTCTGCTGGCTTTGGAGCTTACAGAGCAGTGAGACCCTTCCAGCTCAGAATGTTCGGGGATTCCGTGGCTGCTCTGCTGGGGGTTGGCTTTGCCTCAGATCTGAGCACAAAGCTAAAACTGCTGAATGCAGCCAAGAGGGCACTTCCCCTCTCTTCTCTGCTGAGTCCAGAGCTGGTGTTTCAGCAGCAGAGAAAAGAGGGTTTGGGGGCCACCCTCGACACTGTTTTACCTCTGCCTGGGCATTGAAGAGAGGGGGGACAGCAGCAGATGGGGTGCAGGCTGGAACTGTGTGGGTGTTGGTGCTGAGGAGAGAGCCTTGTTTTGGGCTTTGAGGAGCTGGAACTGGGGTTTGGGGAGCTGGAACAGGGTTTTGAGGAGGTGAGACTGGGCTTTGGGGAGCTGGAATTGGGTTTTGGGGAGCTGGAACTGGGTCTTGAGGAGCTGGAACCGGGTCTTGAGGAGCTGGAACCTGGCTTTGAGGAGCTGGAACTGGGCTTTGGGGAGCTGGAACTGGAAGCTGGAAGCTTTGGGGAGCTGAAAGTGGGCTTTAAGGAGCTGAAAGTTTGCTTTGGGAAGGTGAAAGTTGGCTTTGAGGAGGTGAAACCAGGTTTGAGTGGATCAGGAGCATCTACAGAGCTTTGTGGGGCTTTGCTTCTCTCAGCCTGGTTAAAGCAGAGCCACAGGCAGCCTGGTTTGTTGAGCTGGCCCAAAGCCACCCCTGTGGCCACTTGCCAAAGCTCAGGTGGTGTCCTTGGAGCTGCTCAGGCACCTGGGGATGGTTTTGGGGTGCTGACGGCTGCACCAGGCTGGTGCCTGGGGACCACAGAGCCATCAGCCAGGGCTGGCTGGAGCCTGCTGATGGATGGGCTGTGGCTGGTTCCTTCTCTCCTCGTGGGAGAAGCTGCTGTTGATGGAAGTGTCACCTCCTTCCAGGCAGCAGTAACATCTTGCTCTTCTGAAGGCTCATCCCCGTGGAGCTGCTGGAGCAGCCGCCAGCCAGGAGTCTGATGCTCTGTCATCATCTTCCTTCATATTTAATGCTCTGGGAAGCAGAACTGCTCCTTTCTGCCTCCTCACCACTTGTGGAGTGACCACATCTTGTCACCACCTGCCGCTGAGATGGGGGGGTGGGACACGTGGTGGCAGCAGCAGGACTGTCCTGCAGGGACCTCTGGGTTTATGTAACATTTGCCAGAGGGAGAGCAGGTCTGGGACCACCCAGGCCCTGGTTTTGGCAGAGGACAGCCCTTGTCAGGGCAAGGGCACCAGCATGGCTGTGTCTTCACAGTTCTAGATCAATCAGAGAGCCCAGGTACAGCTGCCCAAGCATCTCACCTGTTTAATTCAGCTGTTCCCCCTTCATAAAGCAAAAATAAATGCTGGAGTTCAGCAGGGATTGCACACAGCAATGGCTGGGGGGCAGAAACTTTGGAGCAGGGGGTTGAGGAGTGGGTGTGATGCTCACAGACTCTTTCAGGAGTCTCTCCTGAGCTGCATCAGCCCCTCATTGCATGGAGAGAGCTGGTCCAGGCTTGTCTGCAAGTCCCACATCCCCTGGATGTCTCGTGCTGGTTTTGTGCAGTTTTCCAGACAGGCATTAAGTGGCTGAAGGGTTGAAACTCCTCGTGGTTTGCAGCCTGGATGACTCCCGTAGCTCTAAACCAGCTCCAGGTGCCACCAGGAGGGATTCATTCCCCAGCTCCCAAACCCTGCCTGTCGTGGTCAGGAGCGATGCTGTGGTTGGGGGCTGTTGCTGCTGAGTGTCACCTCAAGCCAGGCTTTTACTCCTTGTGAATCAATCCTGAGCTGCTGTTCCACACCAGGAGTGAGGGCTGAGAGCCTCACGTGGCTCATCTTCCTCGTGGAGTGACTGAGGTGGGGCTTGACCTGTGTTGAAAACCGGGAGAGCAAACCAATTCCATTCACTTCACACCTCTGATGAAGAAGAATGAAAACTATATTAGGATTAAACAATCACCAAGGAAGCTCAAGTGCTGTAATTTCATTAAAGGCTGGTTGTGATCAGGCCATGAAATCAAGGTCATGATGGGTTTGGGCCCTGGATTGAATCAGCAGCTCAGCAATGAAGTTATGTTGGTTCAAAGTATTTATCAAATCGTATTAGCGCTGTGAGCAATTGGATTTCTTCATCGGGCTGAGACAAAACTGGCTGAAATTCAGTCTAAACAGCAATGCTGGGGCTGGGTGTCTGTCCTGACAGGCTGTGCCTGACCCAGGTGACAGTGGGTGACCCTGGGTGGGTAGAGGGGGCCGAGCTCAGCCTCTGCCTTCACCCACCCCTGCTCCCATGGCGATGCTCTAAACATTAAATACCTCCGTGCCAAATAACCTGTGGGGTTTGATAAACTTTTGTCATTGAAACCTCATTTGGATATTCCCATCAGGAGAAATAATTTTAGGTGTAGGTCAGGAAGCTCCAAATGACACAGAGTTTGCACAAACCAGGTTACCAGGTTTATGTGAAAGTCAAATAGGGAAGGACTCAAAGCTCCAGGTGACTCTCCAGGTTTGGCTGGGATTTAGGCTGAGGAAGGACATGTGTCCAAACCCAGCAAGAGAGGAGAAGCCCCTTCCAGTATCTAAAGAGGCTCCAAGAGAGCTGGAGAAGGACTTTAGACAAGGCCTGGAGTGACAGGATGGGGGGAATGGCTTCCCACAGGGCAGGGATGGATGGGATATTGGGGAGAAATTCTTCCTTGTGAGGGGGTGAGGCCCTGGCAGAGGGTGCCCAGAGAAGCTGTGGCTGCCCCTGGATCCCTGGAAGTGCTCCTGGAAGCACCTGTGCAGCTCAGGGCTGTGCCTTGAGCTTTTGGGTCCCAAATCTGTGCCTTGAGGGGACATTTGAGGCAGGAGAAGGTGAAGCACCTGCAGAGCCCCGGCTGGAGCCAGCGCTTCCCCGCTGCTTTGCTCTCTGGATTTTATGTAACACCACATGTGTGCAGGGCTGGGGCTGTGCAGATGTGACCATAACGAGGGCAGACAGCCCTTCCCGGGGGAGGAAGGCAGCCTGGCGTCCCCGGAGCGTGCGGGCTCTCGGGGTTGGCTCCCCAGGATCCGCCCGGCCTTTTCCATCACCTTGGATAAGCATCAGCAGCCGTGCCCCAGCATCCCCACGGAGCTGGGGCTGGAGGCATGGCAGGGGAGGCTGGTGGGCAGCACATCAGGGGTCAGAGCCTTCCCTCCTCCTGGCTGGCGGTGCTGGGGCCGTGCAGGACAGGGGGAGGTTGTTCCTTCCCTGGGAAAGGTGCAGGGCTCCTGTTCCTGTGTGATTCCAGGGGGCTCCTGTGGTTTCCCAGGGTCAGCGTCCTCGCAGAGGGCAGGGAAATGTGTTTGGGCTCTCGTGGTGACCATTCCTTGCTGTGGAGCTGTTGTTTTATTTGCCATATTACAGGAGAGATTGGGTCAGGGCTCATTCCGAGCTCTGCTCTCCTTCCCAGCTGTGGGAGAACCTTGGATATCTTGGATACCCTTGAGCTGGGACACCTCAAGCCACACTTGGGTGTTGTGTGGGGGCTGCAGGAGCCGGGAGGGGACAGTGCTGCTCCAGGATCTGCCAGCTGCTTTGCAAGGAGCAGTTTCTGGGAATGAGGAAAAGCTGTCTGGGCTGGGGATCCCTGGCTGCTTGCTCTGCTCATTTTGCCTCTGTGCTCTGGTAGGGTTTCAGCAGGTTTGCCTTGAGCCTGTTCCCCGGCTCAGATGCTCTTCCCCTGCTAATCAACCTGGCTTCTTTTTTTATCTTATCCCATTTCTAGCTATTCTCCCTCGTGGTTGCCTAAACAAATCCTCCCTTCTCTCTGTGTTTACTCCTTCCAGGTATTTCAGCCTGCTGCATCGATCCAGCACAGTCCTCTCTCTTCCCTGACCTTTCCCTTCTCTTTTCCCACTGCTCTGTGCCGCTGGTCCTGACCAACCCCTCCTTGGGATGAGAGCTGCACTTGGCACAGCCTCTCCCTTCTCTGCATCCCTGCCAGTGCTGGATACAAGCGTGCCTGCCACGTGCTCCCCTTGGCTTTCTGTTCCCAAAACTCACGGCTGTGCTGTGCTGGTGACCCCACAGCAGCTCCTGCCTGCTGGGGGGGGTCCCCTCTTGTCCTTGGCTCAGCCAGCTCGGTGCCAAACACACTCAGGATGGTGGTGATGATTTCTGTGGTGGAGCTCAGCGCTGCCCTTGGCTCCTACTGCCTGCGTTTGCACGTTCCTGGCTGGGATGGGAGGTTTGAGCTCGTTTCCCAGCGAGGCTGTGGTTATCAAAGGCTCGGCTGCAGCTCGGTGCTGCTCCACCTGCGCTGACAGCAGCCTGCGCTCCGCACAACGCGGGGCTTGACATTTCTCAGCTGCTCTTTGATCTCCACCGCCCCCTGAGCTGTCACCGTGGCACTGGGGAGGTGACAGGGCTGTGTGCCCTGGCTTTCTGTGCGGGGTGACAGCGGCTGCTCGAGCTGGTGCTTGGCAGCAGCTTGTTCCCTTTTCATCTGCTCGTGTTCCTGTGACCCACAGGGGTGACACGTGTTGGCTTTGCAATGGGCACCGCTCCTGTGCCCGGCTCTGGGGGGTCCCTGGCTGAGCCCCCAGGGCCAGGGGTGCCCCAGGAGCGGGCAGGAGCCCTGGCTGTGCCAGCCTGGCCCCGCGGGAGCATCCTGTGCCAAAGCCTCTGCCCGGCGCCCGGTGCCACGTGCTGACACTGCTAATTAGGTCAGCGGCTCCTGGTGAATTGGAAGTGGATGCGGGAGGCAGGGGGGGCAGCACGGGGGAGTTATTTGAGGCCTCTCCAACCTAGAAACCCAGAAAAGGTTTTCTGGAGCTGTTGGGTGGCTCTGGTGTGCTCTGGCTTTGGGTGCGACCACCGCCCTGGCTGCCCACCCTGCCTGCTGGGATCACAAATGGGGTTTCTTTTTCTTCCTTCACACTGGGAATTTTATTTGCACGGTTCTTAAAATGTGAATTTGAAGCTGACAGCCTCAGTCGAGGTCTCAGTTTACAATGAAGTGCTTGAGTGGTTGTCAGCGGGGTCTTGGGGAAGCTGCCGAGCCTGGCAGGGAAGCACCTTCCCCCAGCCCTGACAGGGAATCAGGTCATGCCAAGCTGAGAAAGGTGTTTGGCTGTTTCAGAGTGTGGGGTGGCTGAGATTTCCCCTATTTCTGGGGAATGGAGACATGAGCAGCAGCCCCGAGGTCCTGGTGGGCACCTGGCTGCAGGTGAAGCCTCACTCTTGGGTGAGGCAGAGCTTCTCCTTGCAGTGCAGTCCTGAGATCTTACACTGTGCTTTGTGTGTTACTTTTCCCCCCGTGCATCTGGCATACTTAACAGGCTTTTTATTTAAATTTGCCTTTCTGGGCGTTATCTGAAAGCCCACTGTCATTCTGAGCAAACCCAAACTGAAAACCACCTCGTGAACAAGGAGTGTCGCTCGCCATTTTGTGATGGAACAACGTGTAAAATCAAGGCTCTGGATAAATCAATGGCACACGGAGCATATTTACATAAAGTATATAAAGCTCTGAGTACTAAGTTTAGAGCGTGGGCTCTGCGCTCGCGGAGCGGCGTGTTCCGACTGGCTGAGACAAGCCTTTCCTCAGCACAGGAATTAGCAGGAGCCTTGCAAAACCAGCCTGAGAGCAGGGGTGTGAACAAGGCTTGGACCTGCGTATTTAAATCCTGGGGAGAGCTGGAGCTCTCCCGCTGCTCCGACCAGGCTTTCTCCCTGTGTTGTGGTGTGTCTGGGCTGGAGCCAGGGCACGGCACTGCCTGAGCCAGGGATGGGGATCCTGCAGGGAATCATGGCGGGATGGGCCTCGTGCTACTGAACCAAATTAGCTGGAGCTGAGCTCTCTTCACTCCTCACCCTCTCCTTCTCCATGGCCCAGTTAGGAAATGAAGCAGGATGAGTTTCGGGCATCGGGGTCTGTGTGTGCTCCTGCTGTTTCTGATGCTGGCAGGGTTTGAGCTTTCCTTCCAGAAATGGGGTTCTGCAGGAGAAGGGGGAGCCTTGTCCTGCCCCTTCCCCTGGGACTGAGATTTCTTGTGGAGCTGCCCGTAGCGGGCAGCAGGGCTCGGTCTGTGCCGGGTGTAGCTGGAGGGGCCGGGATCTCTCCAGGCTGGCACTGGAGCATCCATTCCCCAGCTCCCATCACTGCTGCCAGGCTGGTGCCTCTGGGCTCTGTCCCTGCGCTGTTCCCAGGCTAATAATACCCGGGAGGAGGCGGCGTGCTGCCGTCCTGAGCCCGCTGCAGGAGCGGTGCCTTCCCGAGCGCATCCTCCTCCTCCTCCTCCTCCTCCTCCTCCAGCCGCCTGCAGCGCTGCTCCGGGGGCTTTGTGTGCCCGGGGCTGCCGCAGCCTCTTCCTGTGCCACTCTGGCCCCTGTGCTGGCCCAGCCCGGCTGCTGTCCGGCTTTCCAAGTGCCATTCCCTGTATCTTTGCTTCGGGGTGATGCCAAATCCTCCGTCGCTTCCACTTGTGTGCCCAGTGGCATCAGCTCAGTTCGCTTCGCTGATTTCTCCTCATCACCACAGGCGTTTGCCCTGGATTTTGGAGGGAAAAATTCTCTTTGAAATAGAGTTGTTGGCTGCAAATCGGGTTTTTAATCCATTTCTCACTGACCCCCTTTCCCTCACCCAGGCTGGTGCAGTGTGGGGAGACCCAAAACCTGCTGGCTCTGCTTCTCAGGGGCTGCTCGGAGCAAGGTGGGAGCCAGGAGCAGGTCCAGCCCCAAAATAATCCCCCTTTGAAGTCTGGGATGTCACCGAATCTTGCTGCTTTTGTTGGTTTGCTCCATTTTATGTGTCTGCTAATAAATATTGTAGCATGCTAAAAATAACCGATAACCGTGAAGAAGCAGCAAAGCTGCTTTGGGCCCTGAATTTCCAGTTTAATTCCCGTCTCAGAGAAGCTTGGGCTGCCTGAAGCAGCTCCAGCCCTGCTTGAGCTGGGAGTGTTGTGGCTTTCCAGTGTCGTGGTGCCACTGTCCTAGGGAAGAGATGGTGGCAGGGAGGTGTCACAGCGTGGGGTGAGAGGTGCTGCTCTCAGAGCCTCGGTGGCTGCTCCCCTGGTGCCAGGGGGAAAGCTGGGAGCACCCAAAGGGATGAAGGGAAGAGAAGGTGACAGGGTCAGGGAGCTGGGGACACCTCGTGTGCTCTGTGTTCAGAGAGGCTGGTGCTGCCCTGTGGTCCCTGCTGTCCCCCGTGCCACCTTCTCATCATACAGGGAACAGCAGCTGGGTTCCTCCAGCCCGGCCCGTGTGCTGCTGCTGTGCCAGGTGTGGTGCTGGCAGAGCCCAGTGTGGCACTGCTGTGCTGGCACCTGTCACATTGGGAGAGCAGGAGCCAGAGGAGGAGCCTCCAGGGCCACAGTGTCTGCCAGTCCAGGCTGTGGCACCGGGGAGTAGCCAGGGTGTCCTGTGACAGTGTGTGGCACTGCCCTGGCACCAGGGAGC
>CM031873.1:11357602-11376087 GCA_018697195.1 Certhia americana | reverse complement strand
CACCGCCCCATGAGCGGTTCAACGTGGCACTGGGGAGGTGACAGGGCGTGTGCCCCTGGCTTTCTGGGCGGGGGGACAGCGGCATGCTCGAGCTGGCGCTTGGCAGCAGCTTGTTCTTTTGCATTTGCTATGTTCCTTGTGACCCCAGGGGTGACACGGTTGGCTTTGAATGGGCATTTTTCCGGCTTACTGTTTTGCCCAGCTGGGGGGTCCCTGCTGAGACCACCAGGGCCAGGGGTTCCCCAGGAGCGGCAGAGCCCTGGCTGAGCCAGCCGGCCACCGCGGGGGCATCATGTGCCAAAGCCTCTCTGCCCGGAGCAGGTGCAACCGTGCTGACACTGTAATTAGTCAGCGGCTCCTGGTGAATGGAAGTGGAGTGCGGGAGGGCAGGGGGGGCAAGAACGGGGGAGTATTTGAGGCCTTATCCAACATAGGGAAACCCAGACAAAGGTTTTCTGGAGCTGTTTGGGGTGGCTTGGTTGTGGCTTTCTGGCTTTTGGGTGCGACCACCGCCCTGGTGCACCCCCTGCATCAGCTGGTGATCACAAAATGGGGTTTTCTTTTTTCCTTCCCACTGGGAATTTTATTTGCAACGGTTTCTTTAAAATGTTGGATATTTGAAAGCTGAAAGCCTTCAGTCGAGGTAATAGTTTACAATGAAGCGCTTGATTGTGGTTGTCGCGGGGTCTTGGGGAGCTGCCGAGCTGGAAGGGAAGCAACTTCCCCCAGCCCTGACAGGGAGTCAGGTCATTTGGCCAAAGCTGGAGAAAGGTGTTGGCTGTTGAGTGTGGGGTTGGCTGAGATTCCCCTATTTCTGGGGAATGGGACACGAGCAGATGCCCTAGGGTCCTGGTTGGGGCACCCCTGGATTTTGCAGGTGAAAAGCCTCCACTTCTTGGGTTGAGGCAGAGCTTTCTTTCCTTGCAGTGCAGTCTGAGATCTTAACCTGTGCTTTGTGGGTTAAATTTTTCCCCCCGTTGATTCGGGCATACTAACAGGCGTTTTATTTAAATTATTTATATTTATTTTAATTGCCTGCTGGGCTTTATCTGAAAGCCCACTGTCATTCGAGCAATACCGCCAAACCTGAAAACCCACCTCGTGTTGGTATGCCAGGAGGTCCGTTCGCATTTTGTGATGAAAAAAAACGGGTAACTCAAGGCTTCTGGACCTAAATTTCAATGGGACACACGGAGATATGTTACATAAAGTTATTATAAAAAGCTAGGAAGTTACTAAGTGTCGAGAGTGGCTCTGCGCTCGCAGAGCGGCGTGTCCGACTCGGATGAGACAAAGCCTTTCCTCAGCAACCAGGAATTAGCAGGAGCCTTTGAAAACACAGGCATGGAGAAGCAGGGGTGACACAAAGGATGGACCTGCGTTAGTTAAATCATGGGGAGGAGAGGAGATCTTGACCGATGCCAGACCAAGGCTTTTCCGCCCTGTTTGTGGTGTGTTGGGGCTGGAGCAAGGTGCAAAGGCACTGCCTTGAAGTCACAGGAGGATGTGGATATTCCTTTGCAGGGAATCGTGGCGGGATGGGCCTCGTTCTACTTGAAAAACCAAATATTAGCTGGAAAACTGGCCTTCCCCTCTTCACTCCCTTCCACCCTATGACTCTCTATGGCCCCAGTTAGGAAAATGAAAGCAGGATGAGTTTAGGGCATCGGGGTCTGTGTGTGCTCCTCGGCGTTTTCTGATTGCTGAGGGTTTGAGCTTTTCCTCCAGAAATGGAGGTTCTGCAGGGGAGGGGCGGCCTTGTCCACTGGCCCCTTTCCCTGGACTGAGATTTCTTGTGGAGCTTGCCGTAGCGGGCAGCAGGGCTCGGTCTTTGTTGCAGGGTTGTAAGCTGGAGGGGCAGGGATCTTCCAGCTGGACTGGAGCATTCCATTTCCCCAGCTCCCCATCAAGCTTGGCCAGGATGGGCCTCTGGCTCTGTCCCTGCGCTGTTTCCCAGGCTAAATACGGGAGGAGGCGGGCGTGCTTGCCGTCCTTTGAGCCCGCTGCAGGAGCGGGCCTTCCCGAGCGCAGCCCTCATCCTTCCCTCCACCCCTTCCTTCCTTCCAGCCGCCTGCAGACGGCTCGGGGGCTTTTGTGTGCCAGGGGCTGCGCAGACTCTTTCCTGTTGCCACTATGGCCCTGTGATGCTGTCGGCTTTCATGCCATTTCCTGTATCTTTGCTTCGGGGTGATGCAAAATCCATCCGCGCTTCCATTTGTGCCAGGGCATCAGACTTTCAGTTCGCTCGCTGTTTTCTCCTATACACCACAGGCGTTTGCCTGGATTTTGGAGGGAAAAATTTTCTTTGAAATTAGAGTTGTTGCTTGCAAACATCGGGTTTTTTATCCCAATTTTTCTCACTGACCCCCTTCCCTCACCAGGCTGGTGCAGTGGGGGGAGGGGACCCAAAACTCTGGCTATGCCATCAAGGGGCTTGCTCAGAGCCAAGGTGGGAGGCAAGGAGCAGGGCCACAGAGCCCCCAAAATAACCCCCTTGAAGTCTGGCCGATGTAACCCCAAGTCTTGTGCTTTTGTTGTTTGCCCATGTTATTGTTCTGCTAATTAAATATTGTAAAGCCTGCTAAAAATAACAGATAACCGGAAAGAAGCAGCAAAGCTGCTTTGGGGGCCCTTTGAATTTCAGTTTTAATTCCCGTAAAACCGAAGAGCTTGGGCTTTGACTGAAGCCAGCTCAAGCCCTGCTTGAGCTGGGGGTGTTGTGGGCTTTAAAGTGTAGTGGGTTGGCAACTGTCCTAGGGAAAGAGATGGTGGCAGGGAGGGTCAAGCGTGGGGTGAGAGGTGCTTTGCTCCTTCTTTTCTCTTCAGAGCCTTTACAGTGGGCTGCTTCCCTTTGGTTGCCAGGGGGGCAAAGATGGGAGCCACACAAAAGAACACGATGAAGGGAGGAGAAGGTGAACAGGTTCAGGGAGCTGGGGACACCTCGTGTTGTTATCTGTTTGTCAGGCGAGGCTGGTGCTTGACCGTCGGTTTCCCTGCTGTTCCCCACGTCCACACCATTCTTAATCTACAGGGAAACAGCAGCTGGGTTTCCTCCAGCACGGCCCGTTTGCTGCTGCTGTTGCACAGGTTTGTGGGCTGCAAAGCCCAGTGGGCAATAGGGATGCGGGGCAACCTGTTCACACTGGGAAGCGAATCAAGAGGAGGAGCCTCAAAGGGCCCAACAGTGTCGCCCAGTCCAGATGTGGCACCGGGAGTAGCCAGGGTGTCCTGTGACAGTGTGTGTACTCTTCGACCCTGGACCAGGGAAGCAGTCAGGGGTTTTCAAATGCCAATTCGTGTGGCACTGCCCTGGAAACGAGGGACCACCCAGGGATGTTTCCTGTGACAGTTGTTGACAACGCCCTGGACACCATGGAGCAGCAGGGGTGTCCTCGTGAACAGTGTGTGGCACTGCCCTGGCCACAGGGAGCAGTAAGGGTGTCCTGTGACAGAGTTGTGACCACTGCCCTGGACACCAGGACCATCAGGATGTTCCTGTGGAAGAGTGTGGGCCCTTCACTGGCAGCATGGGACCAGTTGTGTTCCTGTGGACAGTGTGTGACCCCACTCCTGGCACCAGGGAAATCCAGGATGTCCTGTGCCAGCGTGTGGCCTTCTTCACCTGGCAGCAGGGGGACCAAGTCTGTGTGTCCTGTGAACAAGTGTGTGACATTGCCCTGGCACGGGGACCAGCCAGGATTTGTCACTGGTTTTGGCCAGCATGTGGCCAGTCCCTAGGCAGCGGGACCACGTCTTGTGGTTCCCGTGCCCATCATGTGGGCACTGCCCTGTCACCATCTCTGTACTACACAGACCGAAGGGCCCTGCCGGGGGGTTTAGGCGCTGTGGCCCCGTGTTTGTGGCAGGTTCCCTGTGCCACCCCGCGCTGGTTTATGCGCTGGCAGGGACGAGCAGGGGGCTGCGGGGGCGATGGCCACGTACCCGGGGCCATCGGGGCAGGTTCACCGGCCCCGGCAGCGCCTTACGAGCCGGGTGGTGAGCGGGGGCCCGCTGGGTACGCTACGTTTTACCGTGCAGGCCCACGGGCTTGCGTCAGCGCCTTTGCGGGGGGGCCCCCGATGAGTAAGGGGGGTGGGGGGGCTGTGCAGGCACACGTGTGTGTCCCGTGCTGGGGTCCCCACCCGCTGCCCCCGCTCCTCTCCGCGGGTGCCGGCACCCCCTTGCCCCGCGCACCGTGGGCAGCGCTGCCCACAGCCCCCTCCCTGCTCCTCTCCCTGTTCCAGTACATCGAAGCCATCAGCAACAAGCAAGGGGAGCTGGAAAACTACGTCTCCGATGGCTACAAGACAGCTCTGACGGAAGAGAGGAGACGGTTCTGCTTCCTGGTGGAGAAACAGTGCGCGGTGGCCAAGAGCGCCATCACCTACCACGCCAAGGTGAGCCCGACCTGCCAGAGCCGGCCCTGGCTGCCCCGTCACTGGGTGGATGCTCCCAGCTCAGGATGCATCCCATAAAACAGCCTGATATCGCAAAAGCCACAGCTGGTGCAGCCCCTGCAGCTCGGGGAGCCGAGGGGGTGATGGAGCAGCAGGGAAGATGCCCCAGCAGGAGCAGCTGCTCCAAATCCCTCTCGCCCGTGGTAATTCCACATCCCTCCTGCCCTCGGCTGCTCCCATGTCCTGGAGCAGGGCTGGAGCTGCTCCTTGCCCGCCTGGGAAGCAGCAGCTCCTGCATCGCTCTGGGGCAGGCTCCATCCAGACGAGGGCTGGGTGCCTCGTGCTCCCGTTCCTGGTTGTTCCCCACCACCGCCCTCCGTGGCTCACAGCAGCCATCTGTCACCGCCACGCTTGGCACTGGAGCGGGAGAGGGAGTTGGGATTAGTCAGCTCTGTCCTGGCACATCCACAGGATGGATCCGTGCTTGGCTTGGCGAGTGTAGTGCAGGAGGGGAAAAATACCCCCCAGGGCTGGCGGTCAGCAGGAGCCAACCAAAACCTTGCTGCAGCAGCACTCAGAGGGTGATTGTGCAGGAGGGACTTGGCAGGTGGCTTGTCCAGAGCGTGGTGGGTGTCCTGCTGAAAACTCCATCCTGCTGCTGCCCGTGGCTCCTGCAGGATGCTCCACAGGATCATGAGGCTGGGAAATATGCAGGGACTGGATTTAGAGGGGGGTTGATAAGCAGGAGCACATTTTGTCTCCAGATGAGACAGAGGAGAGACATTGGGTCACCCTTGGCTGTACTGGGGAGTGACCTCGAGGGGGCTGGGACATCCTTCCCCTCTGAGTCACACAACGGGATGCTCATACGTTCTGGGTGAATAAGGACACGTTTGGCTCCATCTGTTTCCCCCTTGGAGCATGGTAGCAGGTGGCTGCCAGTCCTGCAGGCAGGGAGCAGTGGGGCTTGGATGCTGTTGGGGCTGAGCACCCAAAGGAAGCAGCTCATCCCTTGGGACATGGAGACAACCTGGAGCATGGGCTGTGCCCTGCCAAGCTTTCAGGCCAGTTTTATTTCTCTGCTCCACATGGGGCCCAGCTCCCTGCCCAGCTCCCTGAAGCCTGGAGATGCTGCACACAGGATATCTTGGTATAAACTGGGGAGCTGGATTACCTTTTCCTTCCCTCATCCCCATTTTTCACGATACCCTCCTGGCTCTGCTGCCACAAGCAGGATGTCCCTGTGTGTCACCTTGCCTGTGCCACGCACAGAGCCATTGCTCAATCCCAGCCCAGCTCAACCCTGGATGTGGGTGGTGCTGCCCAGGTAGGGGGGCAGACCACCTGCACCCCTGTGCCCTCACTCCTCCTTTTCCTCCTGCAGGGGAAGGAGATGCTGACGCAGAAGCTGCCGCTGTGGCAGCAATCCTGCTCGGATCCCAACAAGATCCCGGACCGCGCCATACAGCTGATGCAGCAGATGGCTGCCAGCAGCAATGGCACCATTATGCCCAGCCCTCTGTCCACATCCAAGTCCAACCTCATCATCTCTGACCCCATCCCTGGTGCCAAACCTCTCCCTGTCCCCCCGGAGCTGGCACCTTTTGTAGGAGTAAGTATCTCTGTGGTGGAAGCTGTGCTGCCCTTCTGAGCAAAGCTGGAGGGACGAGCCCAGGCCGGTGTCACCGCTGTCCTCGGCAAGTTGCCCTTGGCTGGACTGTCAGTGATGGCAGGGATGGGCAGCGCCGTGCTATGCCATCCTGGGATGTGGCAAGGAGCCTGGCCTGGGGATGGGCAGCCTGGCCCACCCCATCCTGCTGGAATCACTGAGCTTTGGTAGAGCAGGGGCTCCCAGGGGCTGTTTGGGGAGCCCACAAGCTGGACCTGCCTGTCCAGGCTGGCCCCCGAGCTGTGGGACTGAACCCAGGTACCCCCATAACTGCGGGAGAAAGGCCTGGAGTGACCCATGGGATGAAGGACCCTTCAGAAGAGGGTGTCCCCCTGATGTGGGGACACAAACTGAGCATAGAGCTCAGCAGGGAATTGGCAGGTGCAGGGGAGCTCAGAGCAGTAAAATACCATAGAGGTGACTCCACTGTTCTGCCCTGAACAGTTTGGTTTGGCTGGGAGTTAAACCCAAGAGGATGAAGCTCCGATTTGCCTCTCTCCCTGGAGCTGTGTCCCACTGGGGAGCTGCAGGGCGATGTCCTTGGGGCTGCAGTGAAATATCCCTGGAGCTGCAGGAGGATTCCCTGGGGCTGCAGGGGGGTTCCCTGGTGCTGCAGGGGGATGCCCTGGGGCTGCAGGGGGATGCCCTGGGGCTGCAGGGGGATGCCCTAATGAAGCCACTCCCGTGTCCCCCTCCCCTCCTCTCTCGTAGCGCATGTCGGCGCAGGAGGCCATGCCAGTGATGAACGGAGTGTCAGGCTCTGACAGCGACGGGTACAACCACTGGTCTGAGATGAAGCCAGCACAGCCCAAATCTTTATCTCCTCCCCAGCCTCAGAAGCAGCTGAGTGACTCCTACTCCAATACACTCCCAGTTCGCAAAAACGTGCCACCGAAAAACAGCTACGCCTCAGGTAGTGTGCAATGGGTGTGCTGTTCAAGGGGGGTGCAGTTAAAGACCATCCCAGTGGCTGCTGCCGGGGGTCCTGGAGCTGGTTCTGCCCACAGGAGGGGTCCAGGGGGCTGGGTGTGGGTATTGGGGGTGCTGGTGATGGGGGGACAGTGACCGACAGCATCCCCTCAGTGTCAAGTGCTGCTCGAGCCTCTTAGCCTGGGTGTTAGGAACTGCTGAAGCTGGGCTCTGCCCTGGGGTTTCACAGCATTTCCAGGAGGAAAATCTTATGGGATCTGGCACAGGGAACTTGCTCCCTTTGCCATGGCTGGTGGGTGATGCCGAGAGTCTGATCTGGCTTGTTGAGGGGCAAGCTGTGAGTCACACCGGAGGTTTTAGTGCGACCTGGGCTGAAATAGGGAGGGGTGGGGGGGTCTGTCCTCTGCCTGGGGACAGCCTTGGGGTGAAGGATTTGGGGCACCCACTGGTGTTTGTTCCCCCAGCTGAAAACAAGACACTGCCACGCTCCAGCTCCATGGCTGCCGGGCTCGAGAGGAACGGCCGGACGAGGGTGCAGGCGATTTTCTCGCACGCTGCCGGGGATAACAGCACCCTCCTGAGCTTCAAGGAGGGGGATCTTATCACACTGCTGGTGCCTGAGGCTCGGGATGGCTGGCACTACGGAGAGAGTGAGAAAACCAAAATGTGAGTGCACTGGGTGTCCTGGGGAGCAGCCTCATCTGGACACTCCGTGGACAAACCTGGGTTTGGCTTCATCCCCGCTTTTGCCTTTCAGGAGGGGCTGGTTTCCTTTCTCCTATACACGGGTCCTTGACAATGATGGCAGCGAGAGGGTCCACACCAGGTAGGGGCATCGTGTGGGGTGATGGGGAGTCTGTGTCCTTGGGATGGGAATCAGGAATTCCTCAGGGATCCTTGCTAGGAATAACAGCACAAGGGGGTGGTTGCTGCTTCTGGGTGGTTTTTACCGTGAGTGGATGGGTGGCTTGGGGGTCCCCACATGGAGCTGATGCCTCTGCTCTGGGCCCCCCAGCCTGCAGCAAGGGAAGAGCAGCAGCACTGGCAACCTGCTGGACAAGGATGACATCTCCATCCCGCCGCCGGACTATGGCATGGCCTCCCAGGCCTTCCCTGCACAGGGCAGCAACACCTTCAAGCAGCGGCCCTACAGCGTGGCCGTGCCCGCCTTCTCCCAGGTGAGCTTCTCCCACCAGCTTCTCCCACTCTGGGAGCACATCTGAGGAAAAAGGGGGGGAATGCTGGAGCAGATCCCTGGGCACTGTCCCTGTCCCGCTGGGATGGGCTGAGCGGGAGCGTTCCCGGTTCCGGCGTGCTGCGGATGCGTGGGGGTGCCGAGGGCGGCTCTCCAACCTCTGTTCGTTGTTTTAGGACTACCTAATGCCCTATGGGTGTGCAATTAAAGACTATTCCAGTGGCCTCTGCCAAGCACCCTCCGCTCACTACAAGCCTTACACTAGGTCGACAGCTGTAAGTCCGACGCTTGCAATGTTTCCCTTGGGATTTATGGAAATTCGGCTGCTTTGTGCCTGGTGATCCACGTGCCTCGCCTGGACCCCGCTCCTGCTCAGCGCCTCTGCTGGGGTGAAGGGCTGCAGGGATGGATGGGGAGGAACAGGCGAGGCACGGGGGGGCAGTGGCACAAAATGGCCCCGTAAACCCCCAAAGGACAACACTTGCTGACTCCGTGGGAGTCTCCCACCAGAAACAGGCTGCTCACAGGCAGCTGGAAGTGTTTTCTCTGGCACGTGCCAATTCAAGCCGGTGATAGTCCCGTGGGGACACTGGGGCAGATCCTGGACAGGATTCCAGAGTGTCTAAAGGAAGCTCAGGGTTTCTTGGATAACAAGCCAGGGAGGATGCACGAGCAGATGGGATCAGCCTAACCCAGGAGCTCCTGGTGTAGAGGAGCTCTCCCACCAGGATGAGCACGGTGGGATGAGCCACGCTGGCATCACGTGATGGGAGAGGATGGGGAGAGGATGAAGAGGGAGAGAGAAGGGCACTCAGCACCAACCCTTCGACAGGGCACATCAGCTGGGACCTGGTCCTCTCTGCAGGGAGTGTGGGGGAAGCACAGCCCCACTTCTTGCTGTTGTACTGGAATTTTCCAGCAGGATTTGCTGCTGGAGTTGGCATTTTGTGACTGGGAGCATTCCTGGGAAGGTGGGAATGCGGGTCTGTGGTTGCTGGTGCATGGCCAGCTCAAAGGCCAGATCCCCTCTTTCCTGGAGTGGTCCCATGTTTGTCATGGAGAGCAGAGCTGCTCCAGTCGCATCCCAGGGCAGGCCCTTGCTCGAGGAGGGATGTCCTTGAGGAATGTTCTCCAGGCCTGGTCCCTGCCTGCCCCTCGGTCCCTCCCTGCCAAGCCTGCTCAGCACCGGCTAAAGGAGAAAATGGTCCAAAACCCTGTGGGTTTCTGGTGGGAGTGAATACAGGCAACCCCTCTTTCCACATTTCATTGGTGTCTCTCAGTTGTGCAGCCCCTTTCCAGCAGTCTCAGCATCTCAGCAGCAGCCAGAGCTCTGTTCCTCACAGGGGCTGGGCAGAGCAGAGCAAGGCTCTCCCAGCAGTCGCTTTTCTGTGTCTGGCCAGAAAAATTCTACAGAGAATGGTGCAACTTCACTCCCTGCTGTCCGAATCCCACTCCAATCATCTCCATATCTCCCTTTCCTCTCCAAATGCATCAGCTCCTGGCTCCTGATGCACTTTGGTTTGTTCATGTGACCCTCCGGTGGCACCTGAGCAGGCACAGCCCACACGTCCCTCACTCTGCTTCCTCCCCTCCTCTCCACAGGGTCTCGATGACTACGGGACGAGGTCCGTCAGCAGGTAAGATGTCACCTTCCTGTCACATTCCCTGCGAGCTGTTGGTGTTGGCTGTGGGCTGTGTCCCCACAGGGGTCCCTGCATGGGCTCCCCGGGGTCTGGGATGGGGCCAGATCTCATCCGTGAGAGCGGGGTGACCCAGGGAGGGCGGGTCCCAGGGCCAGCCTGGTGTCCCCAACCTCGTGCTCCTGCAGAGTCGCGTCTCCCAACCTCCTCCGGGCTGACGCCTGGGTAGGGAAGCCACGGAGAGCCCACGCTCCGGGGTCTTTCCCTGGCACCTTCTCCATCCCCTCTGCCTCGGAGCTGCCCCGCCTGGCTCTTGGGGTTGAGGCCAAGCCCGTGGTTGGGTGGAACCCGCCGGTGCGGTCCGTGGTGGGTCCTGCGGTTCGGGAGGGGAGCTGGGCTCCCTGCTCGGTGCTGCCCCGCGGCCACTCTGGCATCTCTGTGCTTTGTTCCGCAGCGGCAGTGGCAGTTTGGTATCAACGGTGTGAGGACACCTGGGCTCGCAGCGGCCCCTTGCTGCTTGGAAGAGCTTTCTGCTTCTTTCCCCCCTCCTTTTATTTTTTTCCTTCCCTTTCGTTTCTCTTTCTCTACTTCTTTTGGATTTGAAACTCTTGTGATCTTCAAGGAAACCATGGTGCTTCTCACCCCTCCCCGGTGTTCACAGTGCCCTTGTTTCTGAAGCCTTTTTTTGGAGCAGAAAACTGCCGCCAGGTCTGTGCTCACAGCCCGGGTGCAGTTGTCACTTAGTGGGACCCGGTGTTTGTCCTCCCGTGTGATGTTAGCGATGCACTGTCCCCCCCCAGGGGTCGCGCCGGCCGCCCCGCACGAGCCTGGACCAAATTCCCAGACTGGATCACATATGCATGGCCTCTGGTGTCCGTACTGTTACCGAGCATCCGGGATGCCCGCACCCGGGATGCCGTTCCCGGAGGGGGGGGGCAGCCTCCCCGCGCCTCCCCCTCGGCCCGATCCGCTTCCATCCCACCGCGGTGGCTTTGGGAGAAGCGGATGGCACAGAGCTCCCGTCCCGGGGAAAGGGCTGCTTCTGGGCTGGGGTCCCACCGGCCGTGGGAATGCTCCCCCCCCCCCCCCGGAAGGGTTACTCCTGGTTGTTTTATAAATATATATATATATATTTTTTGTAGCAAGGTATTGTTACCTCACGTTAGGGCTGGGGCTCCGAGGATTGCTCGCATCCCCAAACCAGGCTTGGGCGAGGCAGCCCCGGCTCTGCACCCCCGCGGGGGGCTCGGCAGTGCCCGGGGGGCTCCCACCCCGCACGGGGTGGGTCCCGTTCCCGTGCCCTCCCTGTGCCCGTGGCCGTCTCCACTGCAAAGCTGTTCACGCTTTTTTCTGATGTGATTTTTAAGACCTCTGACATTGCCTGTTTACTGGGACATTGCTGGCAATAGACCCCACCGCCACCACCACCACGCCCCCCGACCAGTTTTTGGGTTATCTCCTCGCCTACGAGCACACTGTTCTGAGCCCTCCTGCATCGATGTCCGAATTTTGCTAAGGATTTTTAACCCAGGATATTTCACGATGAATGACTGAATGTAGAGGGGAAAACAAACAAACAAACAAACAAACAAACCACAAACCCAGCCTAGCAAAGCCTGTGTGGAGATTGTAAAGTGCTGAAACAAAAACCCCTTTTTTTAAAAGCCAGAGAGAATTGTGCCCTGTACTGAGTTATTGTTTGAATAAAAGTTTTATTTATTGCATTGAGCTGGGCCTCGGTGTCTTTTTCGGCTGCCGTGCCTGCGTGCTGCCCTCACCGCCTGCATCGCCCACCGCGCATTCCCAGGCCGTGTTTTTTGTTCCCTGCTCCTGTTTCCCCGTCCCTTGGGGACGCTGCCTGTGCGCTCTCGACCCCGCCGGCACTAAACAGCTTCGCTGTGCGGGAGCAGCGACAGCTGCTTTAGGGCCGGCTCCGCTCTCCCCTGAGCATCTCAGGGGTGATGCTGCTCCTGTTTCCCGCATGCCAAGTCTCCGGCTGCGCTTTCCCGGCGCTGGGAAAGCGGCGATGCCGGGGCGGGGGGAAGGAAGCCGCCCCCTCCCTTCCGCGGCCACCGCGCTCCCACAGCTCCCGGCTGGCCGTGCCCTTCCTTCCCCTCCTCACAGCACCAGCGACTCCACAAACACGACTTTTCCTCCTTTTTCTTCTTTATTTTTTTTTTTTTCCCTCCTGTTTCCTCTGCCCGCCGGCGCTGCGTGCGGGGTGGCCAGCGGGTTTTGGGGCCGGGTAGCCCCACTTAAGTCTCTCCTTAACCACGACCTTCTGTTCCCACCAAGCGGCCCGGTGTTCCTCCAACCTTGCCTTCTGTTTCCCTTGCAGCCCCGATGTTGAAGTGGCCAGGTTTTGAGGTGGCCCTGCCCGTAGTTAGTAAGTGATGCTGTCGCGGGGCCGAGCCCTGGGTGCGCTGTGCAGCGGGTGACGCCGCGGGGCTGTGCGGGGACGGTGCCACCGCTCTGCTTCCCGCTGCTCCCGGCCGAGCGTGTCCCCTCCCGCAGTCACCGCTTGTCCCCGCTGCCCCGGGAGCTGCGGGGCTCCCCGGTCGCCTCTGCTGCTCTCTCCCCGCTGCCGTGGCTGCGCTTCCCGGGATGCTGAGCTGCTCCTGCGCTTCCCCCGCTCCCCGTAACCAGCTCTTTGGCCGCAGGTGTCCGGTGTCCACCGCTGTCCCCAGCCCTCTCCAGCGGGGCGGGGCAGGTCCGCACTAACCGCAAGTTTTTTGAGCAGCTTTTTTTGTTGTAGGCTCATCCCAGGAGCCTTCTCGTCCTGGCCACAGGGACGGGGATGCAGGAACACCCCACCCCACACCCCACCCCAGGAGTCGAGACTCTCCTCGCTGGCACTGCAGAGCCTGGAGAGCCCTTTCCCCGTTTCTCTTTGATCCATGAGCTGCTTTCCCTGGAGCTGCCGGCTCCATCCCAGTGGCTCTTCTCTGCCCGTACAGAAATAGTTAAATGAGCCCCGGGTGACTCATCAAAGCAACTTTTCCTCTCCCTCCAGTCCTGAGAATCTATTTTGGCATCCTGGGAGGGAAAGTGATCTAAGCATCTGCATTAATTAGGTGTGAAATTAATTACCCTATTTTTAAGCAAAAGTCATTTATCTTTTAAGGAAAGTAAAAGCAAACGTGGAGAGGTGAGGGATGGCAGAGAGGGGGCCTGGGGCTGACAGTGAGTGCCTGTCCCAGGGGGATGCAGGTCCCAGCGTCTTTCTTTCTGCTCTGGGAGATGGCTGGGGACATCCCAGAGCTTCTGGGGACATCCCAGAGCTTCTGGGGACATCCCAAAGCTGCTCGGCCCAGGTGCACATGGTAACCACGGCACTTTACCTGAACCCACGTCAGGGGTGACAGGGCTGTGTCCCCACTGTGGGTGACCATCCAGTGGCCCAGCTGTGGCACCTGGTGTGAGGGGCTGTGGCCACTGCTTCCATTGGGGACAGGAAAAGGATTGTGTGGCTCCCTGGGGAAGGCTGGGGGCAGTGGGCAGATGAGACAGAGGGGCTGCAGGGAGGGCAGGGGGTGCTCCCCAGGCAGCCAGAGGGACCCTCAGAGCTGCCCACACCCCCCAGGAATTAACTCCTGCTGGGAGGGGAAAGAGGGAACCTCCTGGAGAAGGGGTAAGGATGCTCCCTGTGCAAAGACAGTCCTTGTACCCTGTCCTGGCCGAGTGACAATGGCAGGGAGGGTGCTGGGGACACCCCAGGTAGGTGAAACCCAAGGTCAGCCTGTCTGGGTTCTGGACTCTGACAAGCTCATCCGGGTGTCCTTAGTCTCCCACACTCTTCCTCTTGGATATCAACTTCTCTGGAGGCAGCACAAGGGCTCTGCAGGGAGCTGCCAGCTCTGCCCTCGGCCACGAGGTGAAGCCATAACCCCCAACTGCAGGGCTGGGTGATCCCACAGTGCTCCCACCTGTGGGAACTGTTGGAATCTCCAGCCTTGGAGGAGACTGGAGCAGCTTCATCAGCCCTGGGCCCCAGTGGCATCCCCAGCTGTAGGCTGAGGGAGAGCCAGGTAGGAGAACATCCCCCTGCAGCTCCTCTCAGCTCATCTCTGACCCACCACAGCTTAGCTGGGAGAGGAGCTGAGGAGTGGGGGCAGCTCAGGGAGCAGGGGCAGCTCAGGGAGCAGGGGCAGCTTGGCCAGGGGCTCCGCAAGGCAGAGCTTTTCCAGTTTAACCCCTTCCCAAACGCTGCTGGTCCCGGGGTCTCGCCAGTCGCCGCTCGCTGTGCCGGTGCCCTGTGTTCTCCAAGATGCCACCCCCTGTTAACTCTTCCTCTTCCTCTTCCTCCACAGGAACCCCTTTGCCAACGTCCAGCTGAAGCCCACGGTGACAAACGACCGCTCGGCTCCGCTCATCAGCTGATCCGGGAGCGCTGGCACCTGCGTGGCACTCGCCACCTCCTCGTCCTCCTCATCCTCATCCTCGCCGCTGCATGTCCAGCTTCCCAGGACTCCGTTTTTAGGCGGAATTTATTAATCCTGCTGCTTTGAAAGCCAAAGGCTCAAGCTAGTGCCCTAGTTCTCTCTTCTCTAGACTCCCTCGGTGGCAGAGGGTCACGGCGCTGCCATGTCACCTGTCCTTTGCCTGTGCTAAGGAGCGTGGTGGCACCTCCCAGAGTCAGAGCAGCACATCCCAGAGCTGGGGCTGGCTCCCAGGCCCAGCAGCAGCTTGCTGTGGGTGGAGAAATGGGCTCAGCTGGAGAACAACTCTCGGTGGGCTCACAGTGCTCCAGTGGAGGGGCAGCAATGGCAGAGAGGGCACGGTCCCCCTGCTCTCCCTGCTCAGACAGGAGGGATCCCCCAGGCCAGGCAGGACACGGGGACACCCCATGCCAGCCAAGGGATGGTGGGAGCCACAGGCAGCTCCCAAACTCCCACCAGACCCTGGGTGCCCACCCCAGGCTCCGGGTTGGGACTGGGCAGTGGGTGCCAGCACTGCAGCCCCCGCTGGGACGGGGCCAGCTCCGGTCCCAGAGCTCCTGCAGCGCCAGGGCTCAGGATATTGTGGGGAATTACGGTACTGCTGTAAAATATAAGCTAGGAAAAAAACACTTGTGGAGGCGAGGGCAGTGCGTGAGTGAGCCTTGGGGTGCCCCTGCTCCCTGCAGACAGGAGCTCCCATCCGGACCTCTTGCTTGGCTGTTTGCTCTTCCTCTAGTCCTAGGGCTGCATGAGAGAGAGAGATAGATAGAGATAAATATATATAAATATATATACACACACTTGCTAAGCTTATTGCCCACGAGCGAGGTGGCTCCCGCAGCCCTTCCCGCAGCTCCTGAGTGACCAGGGTCACATCCTTTGCTCCAGAAACAGGGAGGAGAGGGTTTCCAGGTGGGAACTGCATCTCCCATGGGTGAGGGCTTGAACCCGAACAGAGTTTTTGCTTTTTCCTTTGTATTTCTCCTTTTGCACTTTCGGATCACTGGTGCAGCATGTCCTGGTCCCCACAGCCCCGGGCAGTGGGTGCTTGGCTGGGCACTTGGCCGGGCACAGAGTGTCCCCAGCCTGGGGAGGCTCGGTCACAGTCAGATGTGGTGGCTCATCTCTCTCCTGTGTCCCCTCTGCTGGGTTTTCCAGCTCCACTGCAGGAAAACAGCTTCTCCTGTGACCGCCCAGGCTCCGGCTCTGCACGAGGCTTCCCTGCTCCATGATGTGCCTCCTCTTCCTCTCCTGTGCCTCCTCTTCCTCTCCCAGGGCTGGAGCAGATGGGTGGGGGCCAGATGGGGCAGGGGTGAGGGAAAGGGCTCTGCTGGGGGGAGTGGCTCTGATGGGGCAGTGGGTGGAGAGGGCTGGGGTGACAGCCCAGGGTGGGGACAGGCCTGGGGTCCCCTCGGCCACTGCGGTGTCCTCTTCCACCCCCGGGCCCCCCCAAGCTGCCACCCCGGCTCCAGCCAGCCCCCAGGGGCTTCGCTGCACCTCCTGGCTCGGTGGCACCTGTAAGATGCAACCTGAAATAATTTTTTATGAGAAAACATAATTTATGAGCAACTCAACCTCCCCCAGCCCTCCCTCCTGCAGCGTTTTCCCTGGCCAGAGGCTCCTGCGTGGCCGGGGCCCTCCCGAGCTGGCTCCATCCTGGGTGCTGGGCAATGATCGGGGCAGGAAACGGCTTAAGATATTTTAAAAACTTTATTATTGGCCCGATGAGATTTGACACACATGCTGGGAGCTGTATGGAAATCAGCACTGATAAAAAATACAGCAATTATGACCCGTATTGAGAAAATAGACCATGTAAGAAGAGCCTTTCTATTAAAAAAAGTTACCCAAGCCACAGCTCTGTCCTCATCTGCCCTCCGGAGCCGGGGCCTGCGGCGCCATAGACCAAACCCAGGGGGTGGGGTGGGGGCTGAGCAAACACCAACGTGGTGTTGGGGGGCTGCAGGGAAGGGGGGATCGGGGGTAGGAGGGTGGGTGCTGCGGGAAGGGAATCCCAGGAGCATCCCAGTCCTGCATGGGCAGCACCCCTGGGTGCTGCACCCTCAGTCAGTGCAGGGGGTGGCCCCTCTGTTGTAAAGGATAAGGAAAAAGCTTGGGAGAATTGGGGTAGGTGGGGTTACAGGCCAGGTGGGGGCTTAAATAAAATGCTTAAATAAGCACTAATTGCCTAGTAGGGGGGAGGAACCAGCAGTGGGGGTAGGGGGTGGCATGGCCACCCTGGGGCAGAAGTTGGGGTCCCCCAGGGTCGTGGCTGTGACCTGGTCTGGGGGACAGCCCCTGGCCCCCATAACAGCCTCCTGAGCACCGAGGGTGCTCCAGCTGGGATACAGCTCCAGGCTGGGAGAAGGGTGGGAGAGGATGGGGACACCTCTGCCAGCACCAGTGCCAGGCTGGGGTGGGGACAGGCTCACCCCACGGGTCCTGGTGCCAGAGCTGTGTCCAGCCCGGGCTGGGAGCAGAATCCCTGGCACCAGCCCCATCCCACGAGGCTGCTGCACGGGGACACCCGTGTGCCCTCATCCCCCTACACAGGAGCCAGGACAGGGGCGGGGGGCTCAGGGGGGACATTTCTCACCTCAGGGTTTGGTCTATAGACCCCAAAAAAGGAACCAGCCCTGAATTCAAGGTTTCGCTCAGCTCCGCTTACTTCTATTTCCTTCCGGAAGCTGGAATTGCACAATTATCCTAAGCCTCGAATGAATTTAAAAAACAAAACAAAGAAACAAACAAACAAAAGGGAAAAAAAAAAAAAACAAAACAGAACAAAGAACCACGAGCGCGCCCCCCCCCCTCCCCCCCGCTCCCCAATATGTCTCTTTGGCAGCAATAACTTAAAATCGCATCAATGTGGGTTCAGTCAACAGCAAGTTTTGGTTTTGGGGTGGGGTTGGGGTTGGGGTTTTTTAATAATTTTGTTTAAATACAAAAATAGTCAGGGTGGCGGGTCCCGGTGGGGGATGTTCTCCCCACAACCAGCCCTCCACGTGCTGCTCCCCGCTACAATGGGCAAGGGTCCCAGCAGTCCTCAGGGTCCCCAGCTGGGACTGATCCCTGCAAACCAAGGGAGGGGAGCTCCAAAGCCACGGGGACCACTCTGGGCAGCCGGTGGCACCCCTGGCACAGAGAGTGACATCTAGAGTGGCAGCAGGCAGTGGCCCCTCGGTCAGGAATGTCGTGGAGTGCCTCTGGGACAGCCACGGGGCAGCTGTGGGACAGCCAAGCAGCCACGAGGTGCAAGACTGAGCACAGGGCACAGGGAGGGGACAGCCCGGGGGGAGAAGGGGTGTGGGGACAAACCGCCTCGGGGAGCACATGTGGGCAAGAAGCCAAGGGGGAACTTCACTGGGGAGGACACTCCGCAAATGTTAGCAAGGTCAGGGCACTACCCTTGAAACGCTATAATTTATATATATATATGTATATATATATATATATAAGTGTTCTATTTTACACGCACGCTCACAGCCACCCGCACACGCGCACGGCCACCACCGTCACCCACCGCCTGGCCCCGCGGGGGCTGCGCCGGCCCCGCTCCCACTCGAAGCAGCAAACGAGTTCCTTCCGATAAAATCTGCCTAAAAAACTGCCCAGCGGGGTCTGGGAGCCCACGGGCGGCCCCCGCGCCGGCCCCGCCGTGCGCCGCCGCCCCGCTGCCGGGGCAATGCCGGCTGCGTCCCGGCGAGCTCACTCCCGGTCACCGTCTTCGCTGCTGCCTGGAACGGGCAGAGAGAGCCGTGAGAGGGTCCCGCCCCCCCCGTGGGACACTCGTCCCTTCGCAGGGGTGACAATCCCCACAGGGTGTCACAGCGTGGATGGCACCGGCACACGGCAGCTCCAGGCTGGCGCAGTCCTGGGCACCCACGGAGCAGCATCCCGAGGGGGACTCACCTCCTATGGAATCCATGTCCGAGTCGGAGACGTGGGTGATGGAGAACCGGGACACTGGGGCCGGTGAGACCGTGAACCGGGAGAACTGGATGGGCAGCACCTGTTTCTGCGCTGGCACCAAGGCAGGCACGGCCGCGGGGGGCTCTGCCGGTGTCCCCGGCAGTGAGGCCACCAGGGTTGGCTTCACTGGCATCAGTGGGAAGTCATCATCCCACTCGAAGCCACCGCCTGGGATAGAGAGTGAGGGAGCTGAGCCTGCTGTGAGGGATCCACCATAACTTCTGACCTCAGGGCCCTATAACT
>CM031873.1:11336157-11357502 GCA_018697195.1 Certhia americana | reverse complement strand
GCCCTATAACTGCCTCCCCATCATCCCATAACCACTGTCCCCATGGCCCTATAACTGCCTCCCCATCACCCCATAACCAATGTCCCCATGGCCCTATAACTGCCTCCCCATCACCCCATAACCACTGTCCCCATGGCCCTATAACTGCCTCCCCATCACCCCATAACCGCTGCCCTCCCACCACCCCACAATCACCAGCCCCATGAGCTCCTGGTCTCTCACTCTCTTCCGAGGCGTTGCCATCCGAAGAGTCGTCGGAAGCTCCGAGCCTGTCCGTGGGGCTGGGGGGGCTGCCACTGGCAGGGGGCTGCCCCGAAGGCGAGGGGGGCTGCCCCGAAGGCAGGGTGGGCTCTGGGAAGCTCTGCTCAGCCAGCTCCCGTGTGGGGCTTTCCTGGGGATGGGGAAACAGTAGGAAGGAACCTCACTGCGGGCTCAGATGGAGACGGCTCCCACCACCAAAACGCCGTGGGGCCGTGCCCAGCACCCTGCTCTGTCCCCCAGGACACCCACCTGGTCGAAGAGGTAGATGGTCACATCGTCGTAGAAGGAGACGGCCTTTTTCTTGCGCTCCAGGTCCTCGCAGAAGGACTCGGACAGCAGGCTGGGCATCTTGAGGAGGCTGCGCAGGTTGCGGCCGCTCTGGCTCTCGGCCACCACGATGGGCACGGCCGCCGGCTCCTCTTCGCTCTCCTCGCTCTGCTCCTGGATGTTGTAGCAGCGCAGCTCTTCATCCGACTCGTCGCTGTCTTCCGTGTCCTCCTCCTCCTCCTCTGGCTCCTCGCGGCGCTCTGGGGCAGCCGGGGGTGGGGAGAGCCCCGGCCGTGACTCGCCCCCAGGTAGCAGCGTGCTGGGACCCCCCGGCGCATCGCCTGTCCCCGTTCCCCCTGGGGGCAGCCCCAGCTCCCCAAGCCCCAGCGCGGCGGTCACAGTCTGTTTGTCCCCCACTGTGGCTCCCCCAAATCCAGGGATACCCTCGGGCACGCAGGTCCCTCCAACAGCTGATGGCTCCCCAGGGCTCACTGGCACCGGGGTCAGGAGGAAAGTCTTGGGGGTCACAGAGCCCGGGGGACAGGTGTCTGTGTCAGGGCGTGGGGGGCTGCCCGGCACCAGCCCCGTGCCAGCGGGGCTCTGCTCGGTGCCAAGCGCCTGCTCTGGTGAGCTCCCAGCCTCTGTGCCCACCCAGTCCCCCTCCAAAGCCACCGCAGCCGGCGTGGGCACCGCCACGGCGACGCCAGGCGCTGCCGGGGGGCTGCCGGGTGCCCCCGGCGGGTGCAGCGGGTCCTCTCCTCGCCCTATGTCCTGCGCAGGGGAGCGGGGACCCTCCTCTGCCTCCGGGGTGCGGGACCCATCGCTGTCCCCCTCATCCTTGTGGCCGCGCTCGGCCTCGGCGTCGCAGTCGGAGAAATAGGCAGAGTCGCGGTAGGGGCTCTTCTCGGCCAGGTCCGACAGCTCGGCCCCCGGGGCAGTGGGCAGCCGCGTTTCAGGGCCCGCAGCCTCGCCCTCGCCCCCCGGCAGCCCCGGGGGCGGCTTCCCCAGCTGGCTGAAGGCCTCGGGCTCCCGGGGCTCGTGGGGCTCCTTAAGGACGAACTCGGGGGACTCGTTGTTCTCGGTGTCGTAGCCGCTGTCGAGGGCCCGGGCTTGGCCGGCGGGCGCGAAGGCGCCGGGGCTGAGCACCTCGCAGGAGCTGGCCGTGGAGGGGATGTCCAGCGACTCCAGCGAGTCCGGCGTCCCCACCTGCTTCTGCAGGGACCTGAGCGCCGGGGCCGCCTCCGCCCGCTCCGTGTATTCCCCGGAGAAGTCGGTGAACACGCCGGAGGTCAGCTCGGCCGTGTCCTCGTCGCTGCCCTCGTCCACGCTGGGGAAGCTGCTGCTGGAGAAGGTCTTGTCCGGCGTCCGGTCGGCGTCGCTGGCGGCACAGGCGCCGCTCTCGGCCACGGCCTCGCTGGGCACGGGCGGCTCGGCGGGCTCGGCTGTGGGCTGGGCGCCGTCCGCGCCGGGCTCGCCGCGGGGGCCGGGGCTCGGGGCGGCCGTGCCAGCCATGAGGGGAGCGGCCTCCTCTCCCGGCCCCGCGGCGGGCAGCGGGCTGCGGGCTGGGCTCCCCGCGGCCGAGCTCTCCTCAGGGTGGGCATCGCGCGGGGCCCCCGGCGCAGGTGGCGGGGCCGCGGCGGGGCCCCAAGGCGCGGCGGGGCTCTCCGCCAGCGTGCCGGGCTGCGCGGGGCCGCAGGGTGATGAGTCACGGCCGTGCCAGGCCTGCCGCCGCGGGGAGGGCGAGCGGCACGGGGAGGAGGAGCCGCCGGCCATGGCGGGGGGCTGATCCTGCCGCGGGCGGAGGAAGTCGTGTCCCGGCGGGGACCCCCCGAGCTGGGGCTGCCCGCGGGGCACCGTGCCCAGCGGCTTGGCCATGAGCCCGCGGAAGGTGATCATGCGGCGGTAGCACCAGCTGTCGCCGGCCGGGGGCTCGCGGGGGCTGCCGCCGCCGATGTTGTTGTTGGAGGAGCTGTTGGAGGCCCACGGGTGGCGCTGAGGCGGGGGGCTGGCACCGGGCGGGTGAGGGGCGCTGGGGGGGCTGTCCTCGCCCAGCTCCAGCGCCACGCAGTCCGGCGGAGCCCCGCTCGGCCCCCCGTACCCCGCGGGGCTGTAGGCGCAGTTCCCCGACGGCGAGACCCCCAGAGGGTCGGCAAAGACCCCGGGCTGGAAGGCGGGGACGGGCCAGTCGTGGCCGCCCGGCTGCGGGGGCTCCTCCTCCAGCAGGTACCCCTCGGCCCCGTGGCTGGGGGACGGCTCGTAGCCCCGCGGCTCCTGCCCGGGGCAGGGGTACGGGTAGTACTCTGCGCACTCCCAGGAGCCCTCGGCGGCGGGTGCGTGTCCCAGCAGCGGCTCCATGCTCAGGGACACCGTGGGGCTGCCATCCGAGTCGTAGGTGCCTCCACCGCCGCGGCCGCCCTGGGCTCTCCAGCAGGCCGGGGGCCGCAGGGCCCCCCGCTCGCCCGCCGGGCTGTAGGTGCACATGGCATAGTCCAGCTCGGCGCTGCCCTCGCCGGGGCCCTCGATGCGGATGTAGTATTCGCTGCCCAGCGAGGGGCTGTGGGCTCCCAGGATGGGCACCACGCCGGGCGCCGGCACACCGGGGCAGCCGGATGCTTTGCACTCGTAGCAGGACGGGGACACCCCCAGGCTGAGCCCCGCCGTCGTGGCCGGGTAATAGAGGTCGTGGTAGCGGGCGGCGCTGCTGGGGCTCAGGGACCCCAGCGGGGCCTGGAAGTGCTCGGTCTTGGTGTGCTCCCACTTGTACTCGAAGTTGAGGCCGTGGCTGGTCTCCATGACGGTGAGGATGTCGTCTCCGTCTGAGGGGAACCCGTCGGCCGAGAACTGCTCCAGCAGCGGGAAGGACGAGAGCTCAGGGCCGTGGTGGCTGCCGCTGGCGCTGCCGTTGGGCTTCATGGAATTCCAGCGCTTCTCGAAGTCCTCCTCCGCCTCCGTGGCCCCCTTGGCGCACAGGTAGGACAGCAGCAGGTGCACCTCCTCGGCCGTGGGACGCTGCTCGGGCTGCAGCCAGCAGAACTGCATCACCTCGTACCTGCCGTGGGGAGCGGGGCAGCGTCAGCCCGGCCCCCACCCGTGCCACGGGGCAGGGGAAGGGGCAGCTCGGGCTCCTCACCAGCGCTCCGACAGCGACAGCTTCAGCTGGGGCTTGGGCAGCTTCAGCTGCTGCTCCTTGATGGCGTAGGCCAGCACTTGGCGGTCAGAGTAGTGGTCGTAGGGCTGGCTGCCCAGCTCAAACAGCTCCCAGATGGTGACGCCCAGCGACCTGCGGGCATGGTGCCATGCTGGGGGTGCAGGGAGACCCCCAGCCCACCCCCGACCATCGGCCTCAAAACCACCCTGAGCATCCCGTGAGGCTGCAGCCCCCCCCGTGCCCCCCAGAGCCGCTCACCAGACGTTGCTGGCCTTGGTCTGGTCCACCACGAGCAGGTTGCCGTGCACCTCATCGATGAGCTCGGGCGCGATCCAGCGCAGCGGCACCCACAGCTGGTCGGCCGTCACGAAGTAGTCGTCCTGCCAAGTGTGCAGGGTCAGTACGAGAAGAGAACGTCAATCCATGGCGTCAGGGACCGTCCACGCCGCGGCACCGCCACCCCCTCCCTGCCTCCCCACCCTCCATCACCGCCTCTCGTTCCCCCACATCTGCCCCCAGCCTGTCCTACCCTGCTCCTGGCACCTACTGTCCCTTGTTACCTCTTCTCCTTTCTCCCTCTGCCCCTCTGCTCCCCCACCCAAACCCCTCCAGACCCCCACTTTAGCTCCGCAGGAGCTGTGGGCAAACTGCAGCAGGACAGAGAGACTAAATAAACGGGTGGGCAACCCCAGGCTGTGCTGGCAGCTGCCTGCAGGGACCTGTGCCTGGCAGAGGGGCACGTCTGAACCAGCCCAGGCAGACTCACCCCACTGGGTGGGTGCTAAGGCGCTCGGGGGGGGGAAGGGAACCCTCTTTCATGCTCAGGGGGGCACAGCGAGTGGCACTAAGGGTCCCTCACAGGGTGGTCTGAACCCCCTGCACCCCAACAAACGCAGGGGTGCCCCGACACCGCTGGGGAGGGGGGAGATTTGTGCCTGAGAGTGGGGGGAAGGCTCAGTCGGGTCTGTGCTAGGGGTCCGTGGGGGCACCGCGGGATCCCAGCACGCAGCCCCCAGCCCCCTCCTCCCTCCAACCAGCCTTACTTTGTACTTGCAGTGCGAGAGCCCGTAGTCCCCGATCTTCACGGTGAGGTCGGCGGTGAGGAGGCAGTTCCGCAGGGCCAGGTCGCTGTCAAGCAAACCCAGAGCTGTCACCGGCACGGAGAGCTCGGGGGGCACCCACCGGGAACCCGACTGGGACAGCGGGGCGGCGGCGGGGCCGTTCCCCGATCCGCTCCGGGGCCGTTCCCCGCTCAGCTCCGGGGCCGTTCCCCGCTCAGCTCCGGGGCCGTTCCCCGCTCGGCTCCGGGGCCGTTCCCCGCTCAGCTCCGGGGCCGTTCCCCGTTCCGCTCCGGGGCCGTTCCCCGCTCCGCTCCGGGGCCGTTCCCCGCCCGGCTCCGGGCGTGCCGATAACGCGGCTCTCAGTGCACAGCAGGAATGCCTGCGCGGCCCCAGCTGCGCCGCTGTCCGTCCGTCCATCCGTCACACGCCGAGCCAAGCAGAAGGGCAACGTGAGCCCTGGCATGGGGCTGGGCTCCCGAGCAGCTGCTCCGGCACTGGGCGGGCCATGCAGCCGGGGCACAGGCGAGACCACCGAGGACGGGCTGCCCTAAAGGAGTCCCCCTCCAGCACAGCTGGGGACCCCGTGTCCCCCTCCCACAGTTTGAGCACCCTCGTGGGGACCCACCTGCAGAGCCAGGCGCGGCTGGGGACACTCCGGTGGCTCCCGATGGCAGTGCCCCCCCTCCTCAACAAAATCACTGATGCTGGAGTCTCCGTCTGCAACTCACTCAGCACCAGGATATTGTTGGGCAGGAGGAGCAGGGGTGGGGCAGGAGCACTGGCACTTTGGGAACTCCCCCATCCAGACCCCTCATTGCTCCCCAGTTGCCCCGGGACACCGGGCCAGCCTACCTGTGGATGTAGTTGTTCCTGTGCAGGTGCAGGACGCCGCAGGCCACCTCGCACGCCATCCTCTGCAGGGTCAGCAGGTCTGGGGTCATGGCCTCGGCCCCCCGGCAGCTCCGCAGGTACCCCTTCAGGTCACCCTGCGAGCAGTGCCACTGTCACCCTCCGTGCCCAGCACCCGGGGGGCACTGCGGGGAGCAGGGCACGGGCACTCACCAGCGGGCAGAACTCCATCACCAGCAGGTACGGGGTGACCTCGGCGCACTGGGCCAGGCACTGCAGCAGGTTGGTGTGCTGGAGGGCTCTGCGTGGGGCACAGCAATGGGGGTATTTGTGCACCACCACCCTGGGCTGGCAGGGTTGGTGGCAGCCCCCCGGGAGCCATCACCCGTCCTGTGCCGAGGGGATTGCACCAGTCCCCTGGGAGCCATCGTCCTGCCTGCACCGGGGCTGCCACAGGGGCTGCCGGGAGCGGGTACCAGCACGTCCCAGCGCCCGGGATGTGTCACAAAGGGATATTTGTTCAGCTGTGCTGGGGCAGGAGCAGCCCTGTGCCCTCCCCCGTTGGCCCAGCTCTGCCCATGACCTCACTGCTGCCCCATGCCATGGCCAGTGGTTCCACCATGATGTGGGGATGGAACTGTGCTGCCCCATAGCTCAGGGGCAGCCGTGGCTCTGCCCGGCAGCTGAAGGTGGCACAGCGTGGCTCTGCCTCCATGCCACGGCATCCCCGCTCCCAGCACTGTGGAGTGACCCCAGAGGTACCTGTAGGGCTGCGCTTCTTCCAGGAACTGCATCTGGTCCTGCACACTGGCACTCGCCTTCAGCTCCTTCACCACCACCTGGGTGCTGCTGATGCCCGAGTTCACCTCCCCCAGGAACACCTGGGGCGAGGCACAGGCTTGTCCCTCCATCCACACCCAAACCCCCCTGGCACAGCCGGGGCCCCTCATCCCACTGGGGTGGGGTGTCCAGGGGACCCTGGCCCTGGGCTCACCTTGCCAAACCAGCCATGCCCGATCTCCTTCAGGTACAGCAGGCTCTGCCTCCCCAGGTCCGCCGACTTGAGGAGCTGCACTGTAACAGAGCCCATCCAGCTGCCCGCGTGTCCCCCTGCCCACGTGTCCCCCTGCCCACACATCCCCCTGCCCACACATCCCCTGCCCACCTCCCTGTGCTCCCCACCAGTCCCAGCCAAGCCCTGCTGTCCTCACCGTGCCACCGGGTGCCAGGCCCTCTGCCACCCCAGGATGCTCCGGAGCATCCATCCCCAGGAATCCTGCATCCCAAGCATCCTCTTCTCCAGGCATCCTCCCACGATCAGGGGACGTGGGGTATCAGTGTCCCCAAACGGGATGGCAGCAGAGCTGGCTCCCTGCCCCTTCTCCTCTGCAGGGTGTGCAGAGCCAAGCCCAGCACAGCGCTGGCATTTAGCCCCTTCCCAGCCCCCCCGGCACAGGCCGGCCCCTCGGGAGCCCGTGCCAAGGGCAGGCAGCAATGGGGCCATTGTTGGTCCTCTCTGCCCCCCCCCCCACCGTGGCCATTCTTTGGGCAGGCAGTGACACGGGGTGGGAAGGGGCACAACCAGGCGCCCCCCACATTCCTCTCCCACTCACGGGCTTGTTTACACGGGACCAGGACTCGTGGATGTCACCGTTCAGGGTGGCCGTGTCCTGTCCCACCCCAGTGCTGCTCCCCTGGGCTGGGACACGCAAGTGCCTGGACACAGGGACAAGGGAGCTTTGCACAGGGGGACCCTGTGGCACTCCCCAGCGACCTCGGCTGCCTGTCCCTTGCCAGAACTCTGCTGGAGCTGTCCCCAGCATCCCCATGTCACTCCCAGTGATGAGAGACCCCCCAAACGCAGCATGCAGGGGTCCTGCCCCCACCCTGGCTTACCTGAGCGCCCCGGCTGCTTGGCCATGGGCAGGGACACCTTGGTGAGGGGCAGGACATAGACCTCGGGGCCATGCTGGGGGGCAGGCGAGCCCTGGGCCGACAGCTCTGTCACGTAGTCGTCCCCTTCAGCGTTCTCAAACTCCTGGTTCAGGGTACAGGGGGGTGACACACCGAGCAGAGACAACTGACCCCATGAGCTCCCCAATGCTGGTAGTGCCTCGCACACTCCTCTGCCCCGACAGGCTCGTGGGGCCCCAGAAATCCCACCCTCCCCGCACACAACCCTGCCCACACACGGGAAAAGCACACACACACCTCCCCACCCATCCCATTACCTGTCTGTGCCACCCCGGCAGCCCCCGGCTCCCAAAAGCCGCCCGGGCGAGCAGGTAGGCGATGGTGAACATCTCGCCCTGCCAGGCTGTGCCTCATGGCTCTGCCGACACCCCCAGCACTGCCCCGTGTGCCGTGTGCCACCGCGGGCCATGCGCCGCGTCCTGCCGGACACCAGCCCGGCCGCCCCTAAATACGCAGTGCGGGGGCACTCGGGGGGTCACTGTCCCCCCCCCGGCACGGCGAGGTGCTCCGGTGGTGTGGGACGTTACACAACACCCGGCGTGTCCCCTCCAGCCTGACCCCCCTCCCGCCGCGGGCGCCACAAGCCTCCACAAAAATCTCAGCAATTAGGGAAAAAGCGTTTTCTCGGCACATTCTGTGCCTGTGAGGTCAGAGTGCCTCCCACCCTCGGGGGCGTGAGGGTGGGACCGGGTCCTTAACCATGGTGTGGCCTGGCCACGCACGGAGCCGGGAGCACGGATGGGTCAGGATACGATCCCAGGGATCCCGAATCCCACAGATCCACGCTCTGTGGAGCTGGGATCCAGGATACAACCCCCAGTGTGCTGAGCCCAGCAGCAGGGGCTGAAACTGTCCCTCCAAGCACTGCTGTCCTGAGCCAGGACACGTCCAGCCCTGGTGCTGGGACAGAGAATTCTGCACCAGGAACCTCCAGGCACCTCCATCCCTCGCTGGGTCCCTGGGAAGAACCCCCCACCCTGGCCTGGGGAACCCTCCCGGGGCCCCTCAGCTCACCTTGAAGCCAATGTCCCCCTTCTTGCAGCACAGGCAGGCCAGCATGAGGAAGATGAAGGTGAAGAGCCCCGAGAAGGAAACGGCCACAACAGCCAGCGAGGAGGACCAGGAGAGCTCACTAAGGGGGGTGCCGTCTGTGGGGACACGAGGTGGTCAGGGCTGGGGACACCCGGGAGGGGTCAGGCTGTGCCAGGGCGCCCTGCCTTGGTGGGGCTCATGGGATGTGGGGGCACATCAGGGCAGGGAGCAGTCAGTGGGAGCGGGGTCCCAGTGTGAGGGGCTCCCCAGAGCCCAGCACAAGTCCCTGTGGATGCAAGGGGACAATGACACCCCATGGAGAGGGGCTGTTCCAGCTCAAGGGTCCCAGCCCTTGGATTTGCCCCCCAGTGGGTTTGGCCACAGCATGGTGGTATCCCAAGGCTGGTGGGACACTACACGTGGAAGGACAGGAATTTGATCCCATGAGCCCCACACTGGGCCACTGGGCATGGGGCAGGGACACGGCTGCACTGGCTGGGCACCGTATCCTCTGGGTACCAGCACACCCCAAATCCCAGCACCCACCACCAGCTGTGCAGTGTCCCGTGGGGTGGCAGGGCACACGGTGGCCGTGGTGGCAGCGGAGGTGGCCGTGTCGCAGCTGCCCATCCCCAGCAGGCCCCGCTGCCAGCTGCAGCTGCCACATTACTATTCTGCCCGGAGCCTGCCCAAACAACCGGTGCCGTTGTGGTGGGAGCAGCCGGAAGGTCGTGGCACTGCCAGCAGAGCCGAGCACTGGAGACCCCCCACAGCCCTGCTGGGACAGGTGCCCTGAGCCTGGCACAGACCCCCACCCGTGCCGTGGTCCCTCCCTGGGTCACCAAGCCGGTGACGAGTCCTTCAGGGATGCTCGTGGCCCACACGTGGCTCCAGCACGTGGAGCACGGTGTGTCCCTGTCCCTGTGCCCTGGCCACGCTGCCCTGCTCTGGATCTCCACCACAGGCTCCTGTGTGTCCTTGAGACCAGCACCTGAAGGGCACGGGGGGCTGGGGAAGGTTCTGCTGCCCTGGTGGGCACCGGCAGCACCCACTGCTCCCAGGCACCAGAGGGGTGGGCACAGGGCACCCTGGCTCCAGGCACGGCAGCGAGTGGCCCCACAGGCCTTGGCACAGCCCAGCCATGCCAGGGAGCAGGGAAGGAGCTCCAGAGCCATCTTCTGAGGCTCGGGATGCAAAGCCGAACCTGGGAGGAGCGGGGGGCGGCGTGCCCCCCCTTCCAGCTGGTTTCCATGGTGAACACACTTTGTACCGCCAACGTCACCATTTTCCCTGGATAGTGGGACAGCAAAAGAGAAAATGACTCACTGAAAAGAGCCTTTGAACGGAACGGGGAGCAGAGCATGGGGACGGGAGCCTGTCCGAGGGGACCCTCAGCTGAGCTGCCCCTCAGCTCGGGAGCTGGAGGTTCCCAAAGGAGACAACAGCCCAGTGGGATCCAGCTGGTCCTGCCTCGGTTTCCCCACCTGCACAACCAGAGACCTGGGAGCCATGACCAGCGGTCATGGGAAGTGTGGCATCATCTCAGGTGCCAAATTATCCCAAAACCAGGTCAGCAGCAGCAGCTGCTGGAGCACTGGAGTGCAGGGAGCACCAGGACACAAGGGACACCAGGACACAAGGGACACTGGGGCACAGAGCTGGCTGAGTGCAGCCTGAAGTACCCCAGGACTCTCAAGAAAACACAGGACCTCCAGCACATCGTGCCCTCCATTCCCAGGCTCTGCCTGCCACTCTCCCAGAAGGAACGAGGTCCGCTGGCACCAAAGCCAAGCCCTGCCCTGGCCTTCCTCACCACGGGGCTCAGGCTGAGAACGGACAGCTCGGTGCATCCCCCAGAACCACGGCATCACTCGCAGCCCCTCCACCCTCCCGGAGGCCCGGAGGAGGGGATCAGCCACCCTCAGGGCAGGAGGGGACTGCGGGGGGGGGGGAATGGTGGCAGCAGACAGGCCACAGCCCCAGGGACACCCAGCCCAACCTCACACCCAGCCCTGGCAAACGGAGCAGAAGGGCAGCGGAGGAAGAGGGGGGATGTGGGATGCAGTGGGATGTTGTGGGGTGCAATGGGATGTAGTAGGATACAGTGGGGTGCAGTGGGATGCAGTGGGATGCAATGGGGCGCAGTAAGGTGCAGTGGGGTGCAGTGAGGTGCAGTAAGGTGCAGTGGGATGCAATGGGGTGCAGTAAGGTGCAGTGGGGTGCAGTAAGGTGCAGTGGGGTGCAATAAGCTGCAGTGGGATGCAATGGGGTGCAATAAGGTGCAGTGGGATGCAATGGGGTGCAACGGCGCGCAGTAAGGTGCAGTGGGGTGCAGTGGGGTGCAATAAGGTGCAGTGGGATGCAATGGGGTGCAACGGCGCGCAGTAAGGTGCAGTGGGGTGCAGTGGGGTGCAGCAGTCACCCTCCCACCCCACAGCCGGCACAGCCCCGCCCGCTCTGCCCCCTCCCCTCCTGTTGCATCGCCCACCCAGCGCAGGTCGCGGCCCCACCGCCGGCTCCGAGCGGGGTCGGGCAGAGGCCGCAGAGTCCCGGTGCGGTGCCGGTGCTGCTCCTGCCGGAGCGAGGCCGTCGCTCCCCGCCGCCGGTGCTGACTCACGGCCCCGGGGCGGCCGCGGCCCCGCTGCCCTCCGGCCGCCGGCGGGGCGATGCTGCGGCCGCCCGGCGATCGCGGCGATCCCGGCGGAGCCCGCCCGGCCAGCGGCGGCTGACGTGTGCGGAAGGGCCGAGCCGGGGCTCCCGCAGAGCCGATGGCAGCTCAGGGCTCCCGGCCCGGGCACGGGCACTGCCCCAAGCTCCGGGCACGGGGCACACCCCGACCCCCGCTCCCACCGCGCCCCTGGCTGCAGGACCTGCCCCAGGACAGCCTGTGCCTCAGTTTCCCCACTGAGCTGCCCTGGGAGGGCTCGCAGGAGGGGATGGATGCTCTGGTGCCTTGGGAGCATGGTCCATACATCCCCCCACACACTGCCCTCTCGCAACCCACCGCGGATTCCAGCTTGGAAACATGCCAGAGATCCTGCTGGGAAAGGTTGGAATTGGGTAGGGAGAAGGGCAGGATACGGGCAGAGAGCAACGCAAGATTGGGGCAGGAAATAGGGCAGGATTTGGACAGAAGCAGGGCAGGATGTGGACAGGGAGCAGGGCAGGATTGGGACAGGATTGGCGATGGGGTTTGGACAGGATCAGACACTCATGTCCCTCAGCCCCTCCAGCCACGGGCTGCTCGCTCCCAGCCCCATCCACTCCCCCTCCCCCGGTGCAGGCACAGCCCTGGCATCCCGTTAATCCCCGTGTCCATGGGCAGCTTCCAGGGAAGCAATTTCACAGCCCGCAGGACGCGCTCTCTGCTCACCCACACTCACCCAGGCGGCACAAAACCCCCCTGCTGCTGTTTGGGGGGTGAGCACAGGCCGGGCCTGGGGACTCTGCAGCTCTGGGGGAAACTGAGGCACCAGCAGGAACCGGGATGGCCCCGCTGAGCTGCATCCCTGAGCCTGGAAACAGCCGTGGAGCAGTACCCACGGTGCCAGCCAGGAGCCTGGCACGGAGCCGGTACCCACAGCATCCTCCCTAGGGACACCTCAGGATCCTGGAATTCCTCACAGTGGTACCCAGAGCCTCCTGCACCGGGCTGCTGTGAGATCCAGGCATCCCCTCACCAAAAACAGGAGCAGGGATCCCTTTATCCCCATTGCTTTTCCCCCCCAGGAAGAGCCAGAGCCATTCGGGCAGCCGCTCCGGTGATTAATAGATCGGTTAATTGTGAATTCCAGGCACGCCTGGCTAATCCCTTCTCCTCCTGTATCTTTGAACGTGGCGTATTTCACCAAAAGGATTGATTCTGCCCTTTAATTCTGGTTTTGCCATCTCGGGCTGAAACAGCAACAAAAAAATAAATAGGTGGAAAATAACAGAAAATCATCCATCATTTTTTTGAAGCAACGAAATAAAAACAAGGACTGTGCTAGGGACAGGCCGGGCTCCGGCGTTGCTGCGCACACACCACGCGTGTCAGCCTGATTAGGAACAAAAAATCAAGTTCCTCCATCAAAGCCCGCCCTGATGCAGAGCCAAGAGCCAACAATTCCCTCTGTTTCCACGGAAAATAATACTAATATTATTATGATAATATAATTATTATAATGTATTTCTAATAATACTCTATATTATAATAATGTAGAGTAATAATATACTATTATTACATATACCATACTAGAATTGCATATGGAATTATATATACAGAGTTATGCATGGAATTCCATATATTGTATTTTTATATATAATTATATAGCCTTTTTAATATATAATTATATAGCCTATCCAGATTACAGAATTATGAGGATTATAACAATATATTGCAATTAAAAAAAAATACTATAAAAGGCACACAAATCAAGCTCAAACTGATTATTTAAACTGAACTCTGGTGCTCGGTGTTTTAAGTGAGCGCTGAGCGAGGGCTGTGGAGCCCATCCCACAGTGCCCAGGCAAAACCTGAGGGGCTGGGGGGGGACCCCGGTGTCTGGGGGGAGCAGGGATCCCTCCGTGGAGCCCGGGGGCAGTGCCATGGCAGGGGCAGTGCCAGGCACATGGCACCGGGCACGCCGAGGCTCTCGCAGAGCCCAGCAGCGTTTACGTAACCACGGGAGCAGCAGCGCGAGCAGGGCAGCCTATTTATATCCAAAATGCTCAACGCCGTTATGAAACGAGGAGCTCTGGCTCCAGAGCAGGGCCTGAGCTGGAGGAGGCCGAGGGGTGAGCGGGCAGGGGGTGCCCCGTGGCACAGGAGGGAACCTGGGCTCGCGGTCTGGTTCTGTCCCCCCAGCACAGCCCAGATCCCACTGCCCCAGGAGCTGCAGGGAGCTGGGCTCGGTATCAAGGATGCTCAGGGCACGGAGAATGCTTGTCACCTCCCTGCCCCATGTCCACCCTCGGGTGGTGCCCAAACCACCTGTCACCTGCAGGCACAGAGCAGGAGAATCCCTCCTTTGCCATGGGGATGGCAGCAAGGACGGCTGAGTTTGGGCACGGGGCACGGGTGAGCAGCACGCAGCCACAGAGATATTTTGGAAAGGTGAAGGGCTGTGCTGACCCGGCAGCAGGACACCCTGGCACAGCTGGGATGGGAGTCTGGGAGCTCGTGGATCCCCTGCCCAGCCAGGCGGGCAGTGCTGTTCCATTTACTGCCTTTGCCCACACTGGAATTTTCCTTCGCTCCAGTAATTAAAACAAACGGCGTTAACCCCGCTGCTGGCACCAGGCTGCAGGGAGGACGTGGGCAGGGCTGGCAGAGGGGAAGGGGTGGCAATCAGGATCCCCCCAACATTTTCAGCTGTGGGACAGTGGCTCTACGGGAAATCCTGGGTCTGTTCCCATTCCTCCAGTGCTCTGCCCTCCCAAACCCACGATCCCCACATCCTCACTGTCCCTTGGCCGGTTCTGAGCTTCACCATGAGCCCGATGCCAGCTCTGGAGCACCCCAGGGTGCTCTGTGTCCCCCCAGTACCCCAGGCCACCAGGGCCTGGGGCGGCTCTCGGAGCTTGGCTGACACCAACGATGGCAGTGGCAGCCCTGAGACGGCTGTGCCACGCTCTGATGGTGCTTCCCGGGCTGTCAGGGGGATTAATGCCCACAGGAGATTTATTTTCCTGCCACTGGACATGCTGAGTCAGCACAGAGCAGCTCCTCTCCGGGCCAGCCCTGTCACCTTCCAGGCCCCGTGGGGTCTCTCTGGCTCAGCCCACCCTGGGGAGCAAATTCCCCCTGGGGATGTGAGGGGCCACCCACTGGGACCCATCTGGAGCCAAACCCTACCCTGGAGTGGCAGTAGTGCATGGCCAGGACCATTATCCCTGCATCCCACCATCCCTGCATCCCACCATCCCTGCATCCCACCCTCCCACCACCCCAGGCACTGGGCCCCAGTCCCCTTCACTTGCCGGATCGGTGCAGCTCAGGGTGGGGACAGGCTCAGCCATGGCACCAGAGCAGCCCAACTGCCCCTTTGACCCAAATCCTGGGATTTTCCAGCCCAGCACTGGGATGGTGAGGAGGTGACGTCACGCCAAGGCAAAACCTGGGATGCTGCCTGACTACAGACACTAAACACTAAACCCAAACCCCTGCTGGATGTGGACCCCTTGGTTTAACCCACACCTGGCACCACGCTGGCAGTGCCATTGCTGCCCCACGTCCCCTGCTGTCACCAGGGTGCCAGGGCTCAGCTCAAGGGGGCACCGGGGCCCTGCTCTGGCTGGGAGGATGCGGTGCCAGGAGGGCAGAGCCCGGGCTGCCCTGGCACAGGGTGTCCCAGGCAGGGCCGGGAGTGCCGGGCAGGGAGCCCGTGAGTCACAGCCCCGCTCCCCCCGGCAGCGCGGGGCCCTTTCAACCCCGGCATATTAATTTCTCCTAATTGGCTTTGACAGGGATCGGTGTCGACGTTCCAGAGCACACCCGCCTGTGTGCGTGGGGCAGGAGGGAGGGAGAGGAGAAGGGGGGAGCAAAGTGGCACCCTCAGGGAATAGGATCCTGGCTCTGTCCCCTCACTGAGCCAGGTGGGGCCTGGCTGCCCTGTCATGCTGTGCCAATGTCACTCCCTGTGCCAGGACAGGGGGTTTGCCACATGCCACCCCCTGCTGCCTGCCCCCTGCATCCCTGCGGGCATCGGGAGCCACCTCCTGCCTGTGTGCCCAGCTCCTGCTGCCCTCCAGCCCAGAGTGCCATCCCCCAGGGGGAAACATGTGGCAAGACAGGACACCGGGCACGGTGCTGCCACCACTGTCACTTCCCAGCTGGGGAGCTCCCGCTGCCCCAAATCCCCTCTGTGTGTCCAGTCCCAACAGCACCTCCCCCCTGTGTGGCCCAGTAGGTGCCAGAGCGTGCCTGGCCCTGATTTGGGTTGCCAGAGTCCTTCTGCCTGCTATGGCCCCTTTGCCACCACGGTCTCCCAAGTCCTTTCCCATCCTTGTGCCAGGAGCAGCTGGAGACACTGGATGTGGAGCACCAGCACTCACCACAATGCTGTCACTGAGTGGCCTGGGCCAGTGGAAGGCAGCAGGTGGACCCAAAAACACAGAGCTCCCCCTGCCCTCCCTTTTCCTTGACTCCCCAGGGTGGGGAGTGGGCACCCAGTTCCCACAGGAAGCCCAGGAGATGTGGGGTGCAGACAGCACTGGGTCGTGCTCTGCTGGTGGCTCCAGGCCTGGCCTGGGAATGGGTGAAGAGAGATGGGAACCACTAGGCTGTGGGGATGGGACCCTCCCTCAGAGCCCCCAGCAGCTGGAAAGGAATGAACCCCTGGCAGAGCTGGCACAGCCTGATGCAGATGTTGGGACAAGCCAAAACCAGCATGTGAGGCTAGAACACAGGCAGCTGCGCTGGCACTTCCCTGTGGCACCTCCACCCCAGGTGACTCTGCTGTCACTGTTCCATGCCACTGGGCCACCTCTGGCCCAGCCAACCGTGCCTTTCCAGGGAATGCAGGGCCAGGAGGAGATGCTCCTCTCAGCAGCACCAGAGCCCCTGAGCCTCTCCTGTCCTGTCCCAGCTGTGGTGCCATCATGCCCTACAAACTGCTTCCCCCAGTTCCTCACTGGCACAAGCCAGCCCCAGGAGCTGCTGCCACATGGACCAAATCCACAAAGCCGTGAAATCCAGAATCTGGTTTGTTCCTCTCTTTCATTCCTCTCCCGGTGCTGGTGGGTGGCAGCTGCACGGCAGCGCCGAGCCCTGGGCCTGGCAGCGCAGCGACAGGCAGGGATGGAAACAGGGCTGAAGGCTTTTGAAACCAAACCTGCCTTGAGAACCCCCAGGCTCCGCGTGGAGCGGGGCCACACCAAAAAACCAAAGCAAAATCTCAAGGGCTGAGCCGAGCAAACGGCTCCGTCCCGGCACTGCCGCATTTTGGATGTAAATAATGAGATTTTAGAAGCAAATAACGAGCGCCTGGGGACAAAGTCCCCGTTCGGTGAGTCCTGGTGAGGCTCATTTCCAAATCCCCCCACGGATTCCCACCGTGTGCAGCCGGGGGAGCGGGAGCAGCGGAGGAAGGAGGGACCGGGAAGGCGGCGGGGAAGGATGCGGGAGCCCGGTACCGACAGCCGGAGCCTCCGGCACCACCGCGCTCGCCACGGGCGCCTTTTCGCCGCCTTCTCGGTGCCGGAGGAGGCGCCGGGAGCCGCGGCACCGCCGCTGCCGGACCCGAGCCGCGTTATCCGGGGCTGGTAAACAAAGGGCCGGAGCCCAGCGCTCTCCGGTCGCTCCCAGGCGGGGTCCCGGTGCCCGAGCGGTGCCGACCCCGCACCGGGAGGGACGCGAGGCGGCGGCGAGGGGCGGCGGCGAGGGGCGGCTGCGGCGGCCGCAGCCCCAAACCCGCACCGCAGTCGCCAGCCCCGCGCTGCTCCGCGGCTGCAGCATCTTCCTGCAGCTGCGCCGCGGCCGGAACACGGCGCTTACATAACGCCTGCGCCCCAAAACGCCGCTGCCCTGCCCCGGCACCCCACCGAGCCCCACCGGCTCCCCCAGCCCCACGGAGCCCCCGGTTCCCCGGCCGGCGCGAGTCTCGGGCGGTGGGGGCTCAACCCCGGCTCCGTCTTCCTCCCTCTCACCATCACCATCCTCCCTGTTGTTATTATTCCGTTTCAATCCCGGAGATGCCTTCAGAGGCAGCGCAGCCCCGGGATTCCTCCGCGCTCCAGCCCGCGGAACAAAATGCCGCCCGGCTGCGGGGCAGCGATGGCACCGCACCGCCACACCGCGATTGTCCCACGGCCACGCCAGCGGATTTTGTGTACCACCGCCAACCCGGGGTTCCGTCCGACGCCAACCGCGATGTCCCTCCCGCCCCACCGGGGTTGTCCCACGGCCCCCGCGGGTAGGTCACCACCGCCACAACCGGGGTGCCCACGCCACGCGGGCTATCTTGTCCCAACGCCCACCCCGGGTGTACAGCACCACGCAGGGGTGTTTGTCACACCCGCCAAAGCGCGGTAAGGGTCCGGCTGTCAAGAAGCAGGCAGCCCGTACGGTGACATTCGGCACCGGTGCTTGGGGGCGAGGGGATGCTCTGCGGTGGTGCGGCGCGATGCGGGGATGCTCGTTTTTTTTTACCCGGGGCCCGGTGAGGGGCAGCGCGGGCAGGCGGTGCGGGGCGGAGCGGGCCACGCGGAGCACCGGGAGAGGCTACGGGGCAGGGAGGGGGAGAGGGGATGCGGCTCCGTCAGCCCGGGGCCTGTGGCATTATTACCGGGGTCGCCGTGGGAGGAAGGCGAGCTCGGGGCTGAGAAAGCGGCGACGCCATGGCTACCCTCTCACTGCGGTCGCTTCAGCTTTACTGGTTGGAGGGGAAGCGCGGCCCATGGCACACTGCCCTCTCGGCTTTCATTGGCGGCGGGAGGAAACCTCCCACCACGAGCCGTCGGCCTGGACGCGTGGCCCCGCGCACGCTGTGGTCACGGACGCACGCTCACTGCCGGACCAATCCATCTATATTTACCTTCCTACTCCTCCCGGCATCCACCTCCTTTCCTTTTTCCTCCGCGCCCTGCCTCGGCATTGGCGGCGGCGGCTCCTCTCCATGGCGGACCCGCGGCCCCGCGCCCCCGTGACAGGGCGAGGGGCCGCGCCGCCGCGAGCCACCGAGCCAGCCGGGAGCCGGGCGGGCGGGGGGAGGCCGAGGGTGGCGTGAGCCGCAGGCCCGGGACCGCACCGGGACCAGCGTACTCTCCCCGGGATGCGCCGCCGCCCCGCCCACCGCCCCGCCGGTTTCCCTGCCGGGAGGAGGGGTCCCGCGGGGGGCTCCCCGGATCGGGGCGGGCCCCCCGAGGCGGCAGCACGTCACCCTGGAGCGGGGCGGGACCCACGCACCCGAGCAGGGCCGGACACCACGCGGCGGCAGCCTACCTCTCCCGGCATTGGGGACCGGGATCCCCCGGGACGCTGGCCGGCTGGGCACACTACCCCCCCAGAAGTAAGGAACTGCTACGGTGCCTCTGAAACATCCCGCTTGTGGCACGCAGGATTCCCGTGACAGGGATGGGAAACGGGGACCGGCCTGGGCAGCTCTTGCCCCCCAGCCAGCCCATTGCACCGCTGCCGCCCCCCTTCACATCACATATCCGCATTCCCCATCTCCTTGTACAGCACAGACCTAATCCTACCACAGCCCCCCCAGCACACACCCCGACGGGGTAGAGAGCCCCCAGCAGCCCCCAGCTCCCGTGGGTGTGGGGTCCCTTTTCGGGCTGCACGGGTGCTGCTCCCCCAACCTTGGGGGTCCATGGCTGTGGCTTGTCTGTCGAGCACACAGCGCCGGCACATGGGAGGTGGACTCGCAAACACGGGGATGATCCCAAACACCACCACACAGTCCCAATTCCTGGCAGGGGACCGCCGAACACATTCCACCTGATGCACCCACATGCCAACCTGGCACATTCCCGCTGCCTCCAGCCGACCTATGGCTAAAGCCCAGATGTGGCTGCCACTGGTCACCGAGACCACCTGGAACAGGGGACTTTCCTCAAGGGTCGTGGTGGGTGGGGGACAGTCCTGACCCCTCCTGTCCAATATGGGAACACTAAGCCCCTGTCCACAATCCCCCTTTGTGGTCCTCAGCTCCCCCCCATCGGAGCTACGGGGCTCGACACACCATCCCCACTGCCAGTTGAATATTGTAAAGTCCAAATGTTGGTACTACAATTACCTTTTTTACAAAGGCCTTCAAGCCCACTGCAAAGAACAGCACCACGCTGCACAGTCCACGTCGCCACAAAATAGATTACCGGCCTGGCATAAAATACCGGCGCTGTGGCGAGGAAATAAACACGTTGGAGCCAGTTTCTCACTTTTCCCTGCATCAGCATTTCTTGCTTGGGGCAGCTCTTGTCCACGGGATACCCAAGTCCGCTTTCAGCCGGGGGGGGGGGTCAGGTGACGATGATGCCCCATCAACTCTTTTTTGTTGGGGTGGACGACAGTGTCCCGGCTGGGATGCAAGCTCTATGGGCACCCCAATGCTTCCATGGTCATCTCCCCACTGGGGGGTCCCGTGGTCCTTTGGATGTTGCAATAGCCATGACCCACAGGTGGGACACCCTGAGTGCTCCATGCGCCTTTCCTGAGCAAAAGGTGGCAATGGTCTGCAGTACCATGCCCTGTCCAGAAGCATTGGAGTTCTGGAGCTGTGGTCGTGCCCTCTGGACCAGCCATCTTCTTTTTTTGGCGGGTTCTCCTGTCGTGCCACAGGGTGGGCTGACGAGCCAGCCATTCCTTGCTGTGGCCTGATGCGCATAAGCTGCACCTTGGCCCTGAGTCAAAGACAGGTGGGTATGACGGGTGCTGGGGGGGCTGGGCTGACGCACCCCGGGCCACACACCAACTTCCAGTGCCGCTCCACCATAGGAGCCAGCCACCGCCAGCATCTGAGCACCTAGCTGGTCCATGTCCGCTGGGTGGGACAAAGAAGTAGTCTGAGGCCTTACTGGCACTGGACTCAGGCATGGGAAAGGCCAAGGGGCGCTTCCGTTCTTTTAGTGGGAAGGGGTTTATACATCACCCAAGTTGAGGTCGGGGGTGGTGCGGGTCTCCCTCCCCCGCGGGGGGTGGGCGGGGTTCGGCAGTGCCAGTCAGGTGTCCCTTACCCATGTGTCCTGGGGGACGGGAGGGTGGGTCAGGCGGAGGAAAATGAGGGTGGGACATGGGGATGAGGGCAACTGGGAGGGATGGGAATGAGGGAGAGATGGGAAAAGACAGAGATGACTGTGGATCCACCTGGGATAGGGATGTTGGTTATGGGTCTCTCTTTGATTTCCTTCTCCATGAGAATGGGTCGTGGTGTGCCGTCCCACCCCTGCCCCTCCTGGGACGGAGCCAGATCCGAATGGTCAGTATCCAGTGGGACACAAGCACAGCCCCCAACCCCACTTCACCACAAAGCCCATGCCCAGCACCTCCCGTGCTACGGTGACACCCCCCCGCAGCCCATCTGACAATCCAGGGGAGGGTTGAGCCGCTCATGTCATGGTCACCTGAAAACACCTGCCCTGTCGTCCCTGCCGTTTGTCTGCTTCCCACCGATCTCAAGGTGTCTCAACAAAGTGGAAAATCACCAGAGGAGAATGGAGGCCCAAAGATAAGGCACCCCAGGGAGAGGCGCGTGGCTCTCCCGCGCCGGTTACCCGCCCGGCTAGAGGCCGACTTCCCCCGCTGCGCCGTCTGGACTATATCCCTCCCACCACGGTGGGCCCCCCGCAGTTCCTATTAGTCCGGCTCCCCAAGTAGTGCCACGTCTGCCGCACCATCCCTACCCTTCCGACCCCAATTAGCAGGGGCGATACCCTGAATCTATTCCAAGGGTGAGATTACCCTGCTCCATATGGATCTCCTCGCCCACTCGCTCCGGCTTTCGGCTGCACCTGATTTGTCATGGGGCCTCGGCTTGCAGTCTACTCCCCCTCCGGGCCAGGACAGATTGAGCCGCGATTCATGCGCCGGCCGGCTGCCAAAAAGCCCCCCTGTGAGGCTCCTGACCTCATTCCCGGCCCCGCTGCCCGCCAGCGGCCCCGCTTTCATCCCTAATCCGGGGCAGCCGAGGGTCGGGGCACGGGGCTCCTTCTCTTTGGGGATCTGGGCAGAGCCCGCCGCGGCGAACAGTGGACCGCAGCCTGGCTGAGTGCCCGCGTGTGCTGCCGGCAGGGCAGGGAAGGGAAGGGGACAGGGGCGGGATGGAGGAC